>JAQGAT010000510.1:0-29459 GCA_034687845.1 Pantelozetes paolii | reverse complement strand
CCGATCTTCTCTCTCTCTCTCTCTCTCTCTCTCTCTCTCTCTCTCTCTCTCCTTTTATCCTAAATATTTTTAAAGAAATGTTTGAAAAAGTAAATAAATTTTGCAATTTGTGAACAATTTTCAATAGATTATACAAGAGTTACATAACAGGGGTATTATAAATATTATTCGGGTTTAAGAAAGACATAAAAATTAGTAAAATATAAAAACCAATTCTTATTTGAATTAAATTTAATAAAACCTATTTTTTTAATTTTAAATATAACTCAAATTTAAATACTCGCTGCACTCATATGGTTAACCTTCCTTATAGTTTCCATATCCCTGATAAAAATGAATAAAAGTTTCTCAAATCAAACCATCAAAATATAAACGTTTATACCTTTTAGTAATAAAAATGTTTATAAATGAATATATTTTGCATTCAATTCATTCAAACATTTTTTCATTTGACCTGAAATTTAATTTTTGACAAAAAGTGTTTTAAAATTCAAATTCAGTGTTCAGTAGACACTGGGTATCAATTGAAAATGTTTTATATTCTGAAATACTTTTATATTCTATTTAATAAACAAAACCCCTGTTTATGTCTAAACCTGTAATAAAATTGAATTTAATTTTGAACTTTTTTTTTGCTAACATTTTGTCTGAAATAATGTTTTATTTATTGAAAAATAATAATAACTTCTAAGAAATAGTGTTTGAGTGAAATGAAATGATTGTGGTATTAATTTTAACTTATGTTCAGTCATCAGTAAACATGTGTTGTGCACAGGGATGATGTTAGAGCTGTTATGTAGTGTTGGTAAGTATTATGTGTAAATAAAATACATATTTTGTGAACTATTTTAGGATTACTTAACTATTTTCACAATTAATTTTGATATTGTTTTCATTACTTTGTATGAAAACTGTGGAGAAAATTACAAATGATTTATATTTAAGACCAGACGAGCGGAAAGGCATGAAAATTGTGAGAAATGGTTAAATCCCTTATTTCTATATATTATTGCAATTTCTTAATGATATTCTTCTGGTTCTCTAATAATAAGATTTTTTTTGTGCCATTCATTCAATTTATAGTCTTTTGTATAAATTTTCAATAAATTTTGAAATATTTTTTGAACAAAAATAAGCAGAAATTATTCACAAAAGTCGATGATTTAGAGAATTCACGCAATCATTCACAACATTATAATAGCATCTCATCTATGGATGTGATGACTGTCTTTCTCTGCGATCTAACTGTGCTTTTGAGTGAAAGCACGCATTTTGTCAATATTTCACGTCTAATGCTTTGAAAAATTTTAATTTAATTTCAGTACAAATGAAAGTCTTTTGTTTTGTACAAAACATTTTTCAACAAATCTTTTATAAACAATGAATAGATTTGCACGAAATATAAATGCAATAAAAAGGACAATAAGCAAGGTGGGTTTGGACAAAAACGCTTTCACCGGGGGATGGAGTAAATGAAATCTTAATTTCAATTTTCATTTCAATATTAAATGAAAAATTAAATATTTATTATTTTATAACTCAATATAAGTAATGCTTTGAATCAAAACAATTGCGTTGAAAAACATTTTTAATGAATTAATGAATAATTAAATCATCTTTTAAAACCCAAAAACCTTTATATTAGTGAAATACTGTGTAAATTAATAATTCAAATGCAAAAGTGTTTAAATTGATTGCAAACCTCTTTGTATTCATAAATTAGTTTAAGACTAATGTCATGAAGAAAGTGACACTAATTTTAATTAATATTTTCTGGTTTTGAATGTATTTTTCAAATCATTTTTCAATCTTTTATTTTTTATAACAAAAGTCTATTGGATTTCTGTAATAATGTGTGAATCGTTTGAATGAAAGTATTTTTGCATTTTTTTGCTATTTTATTCATTTATTCATTCATTTCTTCAATTCATTTCATTTAATAGACAATAAATTATTTGAAATAAAAAATAAGATTCAAAGAAAAAGTATTTTAAATAAATTCAGAATTTTATTCAAAACTCAAAAACACAACAAAATTTCACAATTTATGAAAACATTAAATTAATTTTGTATGATTTGAAGCCTAATTTGAAAAAATATGAAAAAGTTTTAATCAAATATTTTGATTAATTTTTTGTCACATAAATAGCTTTAATAACCAGAAGAACCAGAAGAGACTACTTGTGAGATATATTCCAAAACCCAATGGTCTCTAATGTAATAAAAATGTGAAGAAAATCAATGAATTTATTTATATTTGATTTGTTTTTATAATTCAGATCTGCTTTTCGTCTGAAATACGACTATTAAAAGCGAAAATCCTTTTAATATAGTATTCAGTGCTCTGTTTATAGTGTATGAGAGATGAAATAAGTGTCAAAATCCCCTAAAGATATGCTCATAAATCAAGACAAAAGTTAAAGCAATTTATGTCATATAAAAATCTATGAGACAAAGAGGTTGTGAAAAATTATAGGAGAGAGAGAACAATCAATTTCCGACTCTTTTATGTAAAACAATATTATTATTATTTCAGGCATTGAATTAATTTTGATTTTTTCCACTGATTATTATAATTAAATTAATTGTCAAAACATTTTTATACACAAATATATTCATAACGATTGCCATTATTTGATGGATTGGTATTCAATATGTGTTATACTGTATATATAACTTGTATTAAAATCAAAAGATCTTTTTGTTAAATAATTTACACCTTTTTCTGGACTTAATATACGGTTTTGTAAAATGGATTTCAAAAATTCAATGCTCTTGTGATTAAACTGAACTCAAAACTCATGTTTTTTTGGGTGAAAAGCAATTTTAACGGAAAGTTAGACATCTATTCATAAAGTATTGTAAAACTGAATCTGAGTTTTGTTTTTAAAGAGAAAATAAGAGGAAAAATGATTTTCAGAAAAACATTTGAAATTTATTTCAATATTTTAATAAAAAATTTATTACAAAATGTATTATTTTTTGTCATTTGTTTCGTTGAAATCAATGATTTATTTGAGTTTAATATCCAATTCATTGATAAATCCATGGATTCTTATAAATGGGTTATTCATTGAATATTTTATTTCACTTTTGGATTTATCAAAAAACAGTCTTTTCATGTATTTCACTTAAATTACATTTTCTTTACTCTTAATATTGTTTTTTATAACTTTTTGTTCACAATATCTAAGAATTTATTACTCAATCTTCAGATCAAAACCGGTATTAAAGGCAACGAATGAATCACTTATAGGAAAGTGATTTTAGATATAAAGGAGAGAGATAGATTTGTTGTGTTACTAATTTATGAAATGAGAAATAACTGATTTTCTATAAAATATATATTTGACAGCAATTTGTGTGAAGAAAAAGTGATTTCGTTTCGCAAATAATTCCCTAAAAATAGATTTATTTGAACTTAAGTTTTATTTGAAACCAAAGACGAACTAAAAAGTTATTGAAAAATACATTTTTATCAAAACTGATTGAAAACTTGTTGTAAAGTGAGTTCACTAAAGGATTGTTTTGATTTGAAATCTAAAACATATTTTCAATCACTAAATATCAATTGAAAAGTCAATTAAATCAAAGGATCTTTAGATTAACACAAAATGATGGCTTCATTGCAATGCTTTTCGGATTTGAAAGTAAAGCTAATTTAAGGGTAATATCAATGCATTTGTAAATACAGTAATGTATTACATAAATACCCCTTAATATTCATTTGACAAACATTTCTAAACACAAGTGATTGACATTCAATTGTTAACAAAACCTTTAGTTTTGATTTCCATCTCATTTTATACTATATTAATAAAAATGTTAATTATTTTTCAATTAGTGAAACAAAATTGCAAACCATTTGAATGAATGACAAAAATATTATATTCAGATAAAAATAAATTAATAATAGTTTTCACTTAATATCTATGTATTGATTGAAATGAGACAAAGGTTTCATTGAAACTCATCAGTAATTTAAATATTTTCACTAATAATAAGCTTTTAATCCAATTATTCATTCATATATTTATTTCAAAGTAAAGTCTTTTGAGTACTCATTAAACATAAGTATTAAATATATGGTATATCTGACGGCAAATATTGCATATCATATGCTTAGAGGCATATATAAGATATAACAGTAATCAGTCGTTACTAAGAGTTTTCATATTTAAATGACTTCAATATAAACCAAATCATTATTATAGACATTATTTTCGCATTCATTTCAATCAAATCAATAATAATTTGAGTAATATTTTCATTCAAACAAATTGAGGACTTATACACAAAATAATTTATATGATTGTGTTTAATTGTAGACATAAATCCTGGTCATTGAAAATTATATTAATAATTAATTGAAATGATAACTATTAATGTAATTTGACCAATGTCCTGTCCTTTACAAGGGTGATCTCTAAGCAAGGGTAATTTGATTAAGAATGTTTGACTTTAATGAAATATTTATCAGTGTTTCACTCATTTATACACAAAGTGTTCATAACATTGAAAAATGAGTTAAAAACTAATTCAGAGCTAATTTTATATGTAATGCAAAGCATATGAATAAGAGTTATACGAAAGCCATATATTTTGTTATCTAATAATAGATTAACGCAAACACAATGTTGTGTAACGAATGAGATGTCGGGGAATGTGTTGCCTTTGCGCTACTGTGCCTACCAGTGCTCAACAACGTATGAACTTCACATATATATACTGCACACTTAGATTCACCAATTTATGAGACAATGATTTATTTTGATTATGTTTTTCATAAACAATAATATTTGCCGTAAAATCTTATTAAAAGTTTTGTTAGTTATTGTCTCTCAATTTGAAACCAATATGAATTCAGTCTTTTAAAGATTCAGTATTAAATAAAAATAAGCAAGACTATTTATATAGTGTATATTTATCATCAATTTTAAAGATTGAATTCAAATAAAGTACTGAATATTAAATAATTATATGTTTTAGTTTGAGTGATAAAGTGAAAAATTGAGACAGGTTACTACTAAGGATAGCAAAAATACATTTAAATATAAATGCAATTATGATTTTTATAATAATATCTAAATTCTAATATTAATATTTATAAGTGGATTCCTAAGCATATTGATCAATGTCAATTATTATGTTAATAAACATTATAAACAGAAATGATAGACAATATTTCATTCTTTGTTTTCATTGGAGATAAAGTGTTTGTATTATGTATTAAGTAATCAATAATAACACCAATACTTCGCTTATTATAAACTAATAAAATATAAATTTAATATTTTTTAGTGAAAAATAGAAGAAATCAATCATTTATTCAAACATTTATATTGTGTAACAATTTTCTTATCCAAACAATAATGAGTTGAAAATATTTGAATATTTCAGGGATTTTATCACATTTTTAGTTAATATATTGAAACTTATATTAAATATCATTATATATAAAAAGGTTTCAAACATTTTATGCTATTATTCAAAGACAACAATGCATTGAATAATTTTTCAAACATTGCAAATCATATAATCTTTTTAACCCTAAGAGACACATATCTACCCTCCACTGACTGCCAGTGCTTCGCTCTGAGCGTTAATTATAATTTGCAATAAAGTGATTGTAGTTTTTCTGACTAATAGTTAATATTCAGTAAAATATTAGCAAATCTGTAATTAAAGCACAAAAATAGTTATTAATATTTAAACTAATTTTGAAATATAATTATTATTATAAAAAACATTTCATTATTTAGTAATTATAACAAATTTTATTATAAAAATCAAAACCAATGCATAAAAAGGTGTAAATTGAGGACATTTTGAAATAATTTATTAAGAATTAAAGAAATTTCATTCAATTGACAAATAAATACGAAAACAATAATAGTATTAATAATTTCGTTAATAATAATAATATTTGAATCAAAATGTAACAAATATTTTCACATTATTTTAACTAATATTTTGTTTCAATGATTTTAATGTTAAACAAAGGGTTAGAATTGAATGAAAAGATTTCATTCAAATTAAATGATTTATAAAATCTTAAATTGTATTCAAAATAAAGTTTTGGATATTTGACGGACTTTTCAATCATTGAAATGAGTGTTTCAATTGAAATATCGATCTTTGAATTGATGTATATTTTTGACAATTGAATGCAATTATCAATCAATAAATTGAACCCAAAATCAGTGATTCTTTGGCTTTTATACTTCGGTTCTTTGAATCTCAACATTAAATTTGATAATTGTTTGAGACCTGAGATCGCAATCACTGTCTTCTCAGTCAATGGACGAGTAGTTATTATCTTCAATTGTCTTAAATGGGGAACAATTATGTGGATGGTCTCAAACGAGGTATTATTACATCCACGACATTTAATACTCAATTTAGACAATTGTATGCAATTTATGAGACAATTGATATCAAAAATATTATAAATAGTATGAAGACCTGGGATGTAATTCGTGTTAAAGATATAAAGTGTTTTCAAGTTTGAAAACTTTGTAAATTTTGCAAAAAATAAATTTGGGTCAAAAAAGCGTCCATTGGTTTCAAAGCGAAAATGCTTTAATTGTTTGCAATTATTACCAATGCTTTCAATAATTGGCTCAAATCTATAGTTTTCCTCAAACCGTTTGTCACCAAAATTTAAATTAATAGACAAATACTTCAACCCTTTTAAAGGTGCAAACAATTTAATCAAAGCATTGCACTCATGAAGACTAAAGGGATATATTATGGCATCGATAGTGAACTTCAATTCAATAAGTTTTGGCAATTGTTTTAATTCAAAGGCAAAAAACTGGATTTGCCTTTCAGTGCACTTAATATTAAACCCTTTAATTGACACCAAACCTAAAGCATACATAATATTTGGTGTGAAATGATCGCTATAAATGAGGTTATAATTGTGAAGGGTCAATTTATGAAGACTGTCACTAAATGTGTTGCAAATTAATGCAATGGTTTTGTTAGACAATGTATGCATTGAACCAAATTTCAAATCAATTTCTTCCAATTCATTACAAAATAATATATTATTCAAAACAATGTTTAGATCTGTTGTCCAAACAGAGCATTTGAATTGAATTTTCTTAATGTTTGCAAATGTCTTCATAACAGTTGAAAAGCCTTTAATTGTGTCGTCGGTTGCTTTGAAGTAATTGTATTTCAATAACTTCTCAATCACTTTGTGGTTAACGCACCTCAAAGTGGTCTCACTTTTAACACAACTCTCAAGACATTCATTGAATTGTTTTGAAACACATCTCAGTCTAAGTTTGTCATCAAATGTGAGATAATTGAGAATCTCTTTAATCAAATCGTTGTGAAGTCCATCAAAAACCCCTTTGCTGTCATTGAAGTCAATTATTACTACATTTTCGATGATATCTTCAGTAATTAATGCAATCCTGTCTTCAGCCTTGTATTCAACATTCACTTCATTGGTCCGCAAATTATATCTGACTTTATTAAACAAATTGTAAATCCATTTCAAACAACAATTGAATTTTAAACAACACCTGATTTTACAACACATTTTGTTTCAAATTTAATTTTATTTAAGTGAATTTCAATTAATATTGTAAAATAACCTTGTTATACTCAAACTGAAAGTATAAATACACACAGAGTTTTATACAAAAAATAGTCAATTATAGGCAAAACAGTCATTAATTACTTATTTTAACATAACATAAAAGTTCATACAATAAAGACATTGTAATAAAATATAAAAAATGTCATTTTTCTCAAAACTTAAAATCAATTTTAATTTTCATATTTAAATATCAATTAATATTTCATTAAACATTAAATAGTTATTCACATCTCTTATCACAAAAATCGCTTTATTTCTCAAATAATAAATATTTAATTTGAATTAATTTTCTCAATGAATATCACATTAATTATTAAACTATTTATTAATTTATTCAAACATTTAATTGAAATAATATCTGAATTGAGTTATGCTTTGCTATTAAGATAACAAAAATCTATAAAAAGTATCACTAATTCAAAGATTAAGGCAATTAAACAATTAATTGTTATATAACTATGAAATACCCTTTAAATTGATATTTTATGCCTCACTTATTGACAATAAGATAATTAATGAGATCTTTTGAATCGGATATTTGAAACAAATATTCAATTGATTAACAATTTTGTTATGCCTTGTGAACCATTCAAATGAATATTTTTTTCACTGAAGACTCAAATTACAAATAATTTGAATATTTTGATCAAAGGATAAAATCTCTTAAAGAATGCATAAGTTTTGACATTATTTTAAATTATTTATATAAAAAACAAGTCGTTATACAAGCGTTCAATCAATTTGTTATATGCTTTGAATCTAATCATACATTTTGTTTCCTTTTTTACTCTTTTTACAATACATCAGCTCCGATGAGGACCTCCCTGTGCTCTCAGTTGAAGATGGAGATGATATTCAATCCATCACAAGGATATCAAAACTCATGTACTAATGGATCAGATCATAGGACTAGAGGTCAACAAACTGTCCATTAAGTGAATACAAGTTATCCTTAATATTATGTGTAATCTTATATCAAATTTTATGCTAGTATTACATAATAGGGGTATAAATATAAATACAATGCAATTATCTGTTCAGAAAAAATGTAAATCTATTTTTTAAACCAATTTTAATGCAATTATAACAACAATTAATAGAAAACAGATCTGTCTCTCAGTCTTTCCCTGTCATTCAGGGTTAGTATGAGATTTGATTTCAGTATAAAAAATGATTTATCCCTTAATGACCTAAAAATGTCAACAAATAATTATTTAATGTCTTTCTTTCAAACATAAAAAGTTGAATAAAAAACACTTTTGCCTTAAAATCAATTAAAAGGCCATAAAATGTATTCAAACTATTCTTAGATCACTGTCTCGTGAGTTGAATCAGTGTTTGTAATTGTATTTGAGTTTTACTTTGTTTTCAATAATCAATGCTTTGAATTCATAGATGAAGTGATAGATAACAAGTTGAGAGATAGCATGAGTGGAAAGTCACTAAAATGCTTAATAAAATTGCTTTAAATTGTACTAAAATTGCTTAAAAGTTCACTCAATTATCATTAATGTCAGATTAGATAATAGCACCGACAGGTAAGGTATAGTTCAGACACAAGGAAATTGAATCATTGATTGATTATTTTCAATACATTTCCGTTTATCTGACTAAACATGAATCAAATAAATCAATCAATTTATGCATCGATTGACACAAAATGTTAATAATTATTATTAAACAAAATATTTAATCAATTATTTAAGGATTTGATGAAATACTCTCTGAATTGTTGATTGTTTTTATCGATTAATCAATAGTTTTCTTAAACAAAAAATAATTTCATTAAAATAATGAGATATTTTGAAAGTAATGTCAGAAAAACATAACAAATAATAAATTTATTTTTCATTTTTGTTTTCAATTTCTTAAATAAAGTTCAGAAACATTTTGTTCACAAATCTCTATCAATACGATTGTTAGTCACTTACAGTCCGACAGAAAGTAATTCCCCTTTTTTTCGATAGCTTTTAGATATCAAAGCATTTTTTTTGACAAAATTGAACGCAATCTTTGAAAATACAAGAAATGACAAAGTCTTCAGTGAGACATCTGATCAGACATGCCTTTCCATCCCTTAATAGCATATCATTCGCTCATTCCTTGTATTACTTTCAATGATGAGTCAATGAAATAAATTTTTTCTTCAAATATATGGCAAACATTGAAAACAAAAATAAGAAATTTTTATTTTATATATAAATATCTGCTATTTTTCCTCAAATATCTAGAGATTCAGTGAAAAACAGAAAAACAATAGACAATAGACTTTAAATCTAAAGTATTATAAGTTATGTCTGAAGAGAAATAAAACTATTTTCAAAATTCAAACAAACATTTTATAAGTTATAGAAAATAATATTTGATATTAAAAATGCAATTATTTTTATTGTAAATGCTTTTCAGTTTTAAAGACTGAATATAAGATGAAATTCAATATGAATTCAATGAATAAATGATAGGAAAGAAAATTAGGAAACAAATTACAGATATATTTTGTATTTGAAGTAAAAATTTTCAATAAATTATTAAAACTTATATCAGATTTAAAAATAATTGGTTTTATAATAATATATTTTATTTTGAATATTAAATTTCAAATTCAATTTACTTGTTATCAATCTCTTAGTGATTGAAAAATTCATAATTTAATGACTATCAGGGTTTCCGATGTCTTTTGAATTCTCGCCACAATATACCCCTGATTTCTATTAGCTTTCATAATAAAACACTTTTTAATTCATTAAAATTGAAATAAATACTTCAATTACTACAGCATTGTATATATCCCTTACAAATGTTTAATGTCACCCCTGGTTGTCATTAATATAATCTAAAATACATTATAATCCCTAATATTTTTCCATTTGATTACAAAAAGGCTTAAATGCTTACCATTTTAATGAAGGGTTTATGTGGTTCTGCACTCAAAGCCATTTCAAAACAATTATTTTTTTAATTTTACAATTACTGAACGAAATTGAAAAAAACAATCTGGACAAAAAACAATCTATAACATTCACATCTTTGTTAAAACTTAACCAGAACATGTTTTCAATTTTATTACTGTATATCACTTAAAGTATCAATAAATTCATTGATAAATAATACAAATATTTATGAATTGATTTTATTTCCAATAAAATTTTGAAACAACTCTCATATGAAAATGAAATCAATTGAAAAGTCGCTCAAAAGTTTCAGTCAATTATTTTAATACATTAAATGAAAGCACATTTTATTGAATAATTAGAATCATTAGACTTTGATCTCAATTATTAAACACTTAATAATGAGTTACAGTAATAGCAATGAGAATACAATATAAAACAGATTTATTGCAATCTTTTTATCAAACGATTCACCGATTGATTGCTTTTGGCGTCTATTCTAATGAGCGGTCACTTAATGTGTTTCCCATAAATCAAATCATTTCATAGATTGCATGCATTTGTGACTTTCATTTCAATATTACTATTATATCAGTTGTGGAAAAACTGCACAAATAATAGCCATTAGATTGTTATCAAATAAATCAATACATGAGTTATACAGTCACTGGACTTACAGACAAATAGATTTATATTATTTGCGAAATTGGATATAAATTATTAACTCTATGTATGGATTGACTCGTAAATCAAATCCTAAATGTATTTGACATTGGATTCAAAATTAATAACAGATATGAAACAAAATTTTACTAAAACTGTGATAAATAGTCGATAATTAATAAAATAAAACATATTTTCTTCAAATAGAGACAAAAATACATATAATTAGCGTAAATGTAAAGCAAAAACAAATAAATCTCTTTTTCGTTACAATATTTTGTCGTTTCAATTATCGATTATATTTTTCCCTTCTGCCCCTTAAAATATGCGTCACAACAGTCACAGTCTGTCGGCACTGAGAGTATTATATAATATGCATAGCAGTGAGACTCATATCAATGATATATTCGCCCAAATCTGAGCACTTTTTCTGTTGAAAATCCCAGCAAAAAAAGTTTAATATAATATATGAGAGAGTATTGAACAGAGAGTTAGAGTTAAAGAGAGAAATGATTTTGCATTGAAATCACTGGTGGACTGACTGTCTGACTGACTGATCCAAATCACAGCACAATTGCATTTTCATTCACATATAACCCAAATCTGTTATACAGGCGTCGAGTACTGAATATATTTATGAACAGAATATTCTGTCGTTTTGTTAGAAATACTGAATATTTTTCTATAGATTTATATAACTTTTAAATAATAATATATTTTTAATATATTTGATGCAGATTTGAGGCAAAGCTGCAGAAAATCGTTTGAATCGCAATCCATCAAAACACACAGTGAGTGGCCATAGAGTGCCTTATATGAAAATACATGTCATTTTCATTGAACAGCGAATTAAGTACTACTTAAAACATTTTTAGTCTTTTTTTTTGTCTCCAATTTTATGTCAAAACACTCAAAACAAAATCAAATCAAAAGTGTTTTCAATATTAATTGACTAAATCTCAAACAATTATGAAATGCTTTGAAAACTCGTATTCATTAATAAATCCATTCAAACATTCAAACTATTATTGAAATATACTTTGATTTAAAAATAATATTTTAATTAATGAGTGAATTGTTTATATTTTTACTCTATTTATTGAATTTCACATCAAATAAATTGCAAACAAAAAACACTTTATGTTTTGTGTATTTCAGTCTTAATGTGTATTTTGTGGTCTGTTTTGTCAAAAAGATTTTTTCTTGTATTTGGGATAACATTATAATTGAGAAGCATTTCTCTACCGGTGCTGTAAAGAGGCCAGTAATAAATCACTGGTTGGCAAAGTAGGCGATGAAGAATAAAACCGAAAAAAGTGATTGAGATATGAGATTTAGAGGAAGGGATTGAAGGGAAAGGTCATATGGAAAAGCTATCAAAAACATGGTATACCCATCAGCACAGGCATTGCAAATCACATAATAATCGATTGGATATTCGTTGACTTTATTAAAGATATAATTATATCTCATTTTGAGTGCCATATATGAACTGAAAGGGGTATATAATCTTAATATTTGTTTTCCGCATCTTTTTGACTGAATTATTGAATTTTGTTATTATTGTAACGATTTTTCTTCAGTTAAAGACTAATTGAATTTTACGCACACTTGAACTGAACGCAAACTAAAAACCCCTTTCCCTACCATCACAGGGGGAATAACTGAACCAACATATCAAACAATACGGAAAATATAGACATTGCAAAAAATACACAGATATATAGTATTTCTATGTTTTCTTATAGTTTTGCTCATTTCTCTAACTGACTCCGCAATGGTATGTGTGCATCAAATAAGAGCTAAATGACATCAATCATAAGTGACAATAATATTGGATCGATATTTATATACACTTTATATGTATTGATATTACAGTGTATTTGAAAGTTGAAAATATGAAATAATATTCAATAGGTTTTAATAGATCTCTAGTTTTCATACAAAGAAAGACTTTTTTGTAACGCTTTGTAATTCAGACATAAAAATGAAAACTAAAGAAAATCCACTCAAATATTATGTGTCTATAAATAAATAAAACTCATATCAAATGCAAGAAAATATTTCTCATCATATCCTATGATAGCATTAAATTAATGGCTGAAAACAAAAATTGCATTTATTTTACTAATATCTCATGATTTAAACAAACAGTGTTTGGTATAAGGGTTTCAAAGATGGTCTCAAAAAACAAGAAATTAAATTCAATTAAAATTTTTGTATTCATTTCGCGATTCAAATAAATCTCCGAAAAAACAATTCATAAGAAGAAAATTATTAACACTTTATGTAAGTCTAAATTAAAGGGGGTTTTGAGATATAAATAAGAAATTTACAACTTTTCAGGGGATAAGTAGTTATGTGTCAGTAAAGCAATAGTGCATCTAATCATATATAAAATAATAATAAATAACATAATTTAGAGTACAGTGCAAAAGGGAATGGTATCTGAATTTGAAGAAAGTTTTGTTTTAGAGAGTGTGTAATGAAATAAAGAAATATAGCGATGAGATCATTACGTGTACTGCAGTGGAAAGGGAGGAAAATTTTAAAACAAAAAAACAGTGCAAACATTTTGTGTGTATAATGTTTGCATATATTAGACGAGTGTTATTGGCATAAAAATGTACCAGAATTTTGAAATAAGAGGAAAAATAGTTTTTATAATTTATTTGCAAATACGCCTCAAAAGTAATGCTATTTTGTAGTCATATATAAAGTATTGAAAGAAATGAGAGAAAAAGTAATGAAATATTTTACAACTATTTTATATACAAATAAAAACATAAGAACTGAGAAACCAATCGGTGTTTGAATGAAACGGTAAGTGAACTGAAAATGTATTTATCATTTGATACAAAATATGGCATATATTTAAACAAATAGAGAAACTTCTGGTGCTATACATGTGAGAGAGATATCAAAAATATATCTTTTTATCTAAATATAAACAGAGTGTTAGTATTGAAGAGCTAACAGAGCTGTAGCCAAAAGCACTGAACCTTTATTTCGGTCAATACTGTTATTAGAGTAAGACTTATGAAAATATAATTCACTTTTTGCTGATTTTTTCCCTATTAGAGCGCAGGCAGATCAGGCACAGGCAGATCGACACCATAGAGAGTATTGAGATGAAGACGTATGAAACCGACGGAGGATATACTTGTGCTCTATTGCTGCCAAAATTGGTTACTTATTTTGGCTAAAACTAAACTAATAAGACATTTATAAGAAAGTGAATGAGAGATCATATGAGCAAAAAACTACTACCAGTGCCCACTAATATAGACCTGAGTTGTGTTCTCACTCTAACTCTCAATCAGAAGTATAAATGCTATAATAATTCGCTTTACTTGAAGGTACTGTATGTATGGCCAGAGCACCGGCTGTTTAATAGACAAATGCATTAAATCAAATGAGGAGATAAGGCATAAACTATTTATTACGAGTGCATCACTGCTTCACTAAAAATAGACAAAACAATCATTTTTTAGATAAAACTTATGTTTTTATAATTTAATTAACAGTAAAACAGAAGTAAAGGAAAACTTATTCCTAAATATAATTACAATATATTTAACGTTAATTTGTTTCTCAGTCTTCACTCACTCCTCACTCACTCTTCAAAATTAAATTTCATTCAAAAGATTTGGCATTTTTTTACTCTTCACTACTTATTAAATGAATGAGTAGTTCAACTGACAGTGCAATCAATTATTTGCTCTTTTGATTCACTGAACCAACTCTTCAACGGAATTGAAAGTAATTTTTTCACAGTTTTTCAGTCTCTCTCTCTCTCTCTCTCTCTCTCTCTCTCTCTCTCTCTCTCTCTTAAATAATGCTTCGAAACAAACAATTGTTAAATAGTTTTGCAGAAAATCTAAATCGAGAGGAAAATATCAAAACCAAAATTGAAAAGAGTCTGCAAAGAGAATGAGTGAAAAATAACTGTGAATTCAATACCACTGTATTCACATCCAAGTGCTCAATACTGCACACGCAGTCTATGAAAGATCAGTTTGAGAGCTCAGGGATCGGAAGGGAAATAATAAATGCTTGTTATTCACTCAATTGAAGAATATGTTGATTAAGTAAACGACAAAATTTGAAAAATATATTAACTCAGGGAATAATGAGTCCAATAGTTATAGCACAGGGAGACCAGTGAGACAGCACCAGTAGATGTGACGAACAATAAACTATTGAATTGTATGCAAAAATTCCTTTGAAATACATGTTTGAAGAATATTCTTATAAAAGAGAATTGAATTGAAAGACAAACTGCTATTTGATTGAAGACATGAAGACATGAATAACTCTTTCATCGATTTATTGTATTTTAAACATTGAATGAAAATATATCGCAGCAAAAACTACTTGTCCTCAAAAGTGATCATCAAATCTCCAAAAGGATTGTCAGTTTTTTAATACGTTGTAAAAACATACTGTTCCTGAAAATAAGGACTTAATTTGATAAACTGTTCATCGATTTGCAGAGAGCACTGGTAGACAAAGTTGAAGACAAACTCAAGAAGTCTTAAAAAGAGGTAAAACTCTTTTAGAGTGTTTCGGGTTATTCATGATTGCTATTAAAACTTTCATTTCAGTCAATTTATAGTTGAGGCGCCGTTTCCCGTCTAACAATACAATCGCACAGTTAGTCTACAAATAATTTATTGATTTTGTCCTAAAAAATATTTATCTCTAAACAGAGACACAAAAATCTGATTTAAAATTCCGCGAAAATTATTTACTGTTTAAAAATGCTTTGCGTTTTAGAAATAACACTTGAAATCAGTTTTAATGAAAAAATAAACAAAAATTTTTACATCAAAACTCATAAAAAATTCATTTTCAGGGTTTGTTATTAAAAATTTGTGATTCATTTGAAGCAATATTTTTATACGAGTAATGAATTTGAAAACAAAAACTAGATTTTGATATCAAAAACAAAAAACGAAACAATTTTTTTGCGCAAACATTAAAATATTAAAAAATTATTAACGCATTAATCGATAAATAATTTTAACTCTTATTTGCAATCCATTAATAAATACAGGAATTGATTGCAAACTCTTTACGCATAGATAGGAAAGTGAAGACAATGTGACAAATGGTTATGTATTGCAAACCCATTGCAATGACGATATACACTATGAATGCCTTATAAGACATAATAATGTAATAATAAAAGCACTGGTAGTGACTTACCGGCCAAAGACAGACAATATCTGGGAAGCATCACAAAGACAAGTACTCTCCAGAGGATTGGACAGCAGTAGCTCTGGTAATACCTTTGTTGTCTGTGTACAGGCACTGGCACTTTGCTGCCAACCAGAACATCTACACAAGAATGTTGTGGTTGTATTACAATCGCACGTTCCTTATCCTCCCAGTCCTCCTCCTTATCCACTTGTTCTCGGAGAAGATCACTGTATTCTCTACTTGTGCTGTCTCTAAACAATACACTTGTACTACTGCTGGTGCTCTCAGCAGAGAACCAGTGGTTCAATAAAGGCTTCAATTGACTGAAAATGAATAGCATTTTTGTCGATCACTTCTCTTAGCCTTTGATTGCAATTCAAATCAATAAAAGTCACATATTTTTGATACAAGTGTTAAAAATTAGTTAATTATCTGAACTTAAAGTAATTTGAAAGTCAGTGCCACTAATGTTGAGCACAGTTAGCAATAATAATAATAATAATTACAAAGTCTTAAATACAATCCGTTTTATTAGTGGTTCTCTCCTTTACCACAGATTTGTTGATTGGGTTTTGAAAAGCATTTGAAGATATTTTTAGTTATTGTTAACAACAGAAGAGATATATATAACACAAGAATATGAGTTAAGAATCACTTTCTTCTTAACACAAAACCCACTCAAAACATACAGACAATCATTAGAGCACTGGTAGTACTGAATGAAATAAAAACCCAGAACTCTCTGAGTATGAGAAGTGTTGTCCAATACGTGAGATCTCTTATCAGATGTCTGTAATGTCTGTAATGTTTGTTATATTACTTATATTTATATGTTTTTCAAACAGAGTTTTATATGAATTCAGATCTCATTCACAAAAAAGGATTACTTTTTCGCTGTTTTTCAACACTTTTGTTGGTTTTCTGCAAAACTATTATATAATATAAGACAACGATATATAAAGTTATGTTAAGTTTAGCACTCGTTTACTGCAAACAACTTCTGCACCGGTATTACAGTTCAGACTCTTTGCTTCAGTTCCCGGCCATAGGCTGTGCGCAGGTCTGCAGAAGACAACGGCGCTGGGGTTGCAGTCACTCAGCGCTGGTGTCTTCAGTGGTGTCTTATATTGTCTTCAATTGCATCTGAAATACAAGTGATTTTAGTTTACTTTCAATTGTTATTAACTTTAAATATAGTTTAAAACAAAACTTAATTTAATTCAAAATTCAGGGGTTTTTCACGCATTTTATCAAAACATTAATATTTGAAACAATTTTTAAATAAAACTTTAATTTAGTTTTAATTATATATCAAATGTAAACAAATTTAAATGCCTTTCAATAAATAGCAGACGACTTGTGATGTCATACAAAACATTATTGAGTGTTAAGACAACTGTCCGTTTGGGGACCGATAGGGTTAGTGTCGTCAAACATCCAGTGCTGTGAGGGTTAACCCTTTTATTGGCGCTTATTTTGAGTATAAAATTAATTGAAATATTAATACAATTTTAAAAGTAATTAATAATTCATTGAAATTCAACACAACTTTAATTTCAATTGTTTTTTGAAACGATATTTAAATTTTTGAGTTGTTTTTTGACAATTAAATCAATAATCGGAAACATTTGATAAACTTTATGTTAAATATTACCAAAAATTAGTTCAAAAAAACTTTTGTTATAATTAGGGCTTAAATGACAATAATTTTGAAACAATTAAAATATAATTACAAATGTTTTACTGCTTTTTGTTTTCATTGCTATTAAAATTGAATTCAAAATATAATTGTTATAAAAATCGATTAAAAAATTAATTCACTTCTTATTGACTGAAAGTATAATTAGTTTCATACAGTATATGAGAAACACCTTTTGTGTAATGAAATACATTGAGAATAAACCCCTGAATAAAGTCAATAAATGGCAAAAAACATTGTTTAGTGTCAGAAAAATGCATTTATTTTTTTTGTTTTCAATTTCATAGTGAGTGTGAAAACACTTGAAATAAGGAATTATAGTTTATATCGATTGGTCGGACAAGACATACAGTATATGAAGAGCACTTTCAGCACAAGAGTAGAGAATTTGAAGTTTAAAGAAAATCTATTGCACACAAAAAATGGCTTTTTTGCTTATAGGCCTCAGGCCTTCAGAGCACTGGGATGTGAATGAAACAATTTTTATTTTTACAGTCGATCTGTCGATAGAGTCTTCCGCACCGGAAGAATGGCTTCTTATAGTCAGTTATAGAGAGAATATTACAATAATAGGCCTAAAGAATAGACAATCAATACACTGTATATTGAGGTACAGGAGCTGTGGATGTGATAAAAGTGATGACTTCTGACACAATGATCTAATGGTGATGACCGACACTAATACCCAATACTAATAATGATTACTCAAAAGTACTCTTCATTTCAATGCATACTCTTATAGAGACTGAGCACTACTTTCACCAAAATTGAAGTCAATGTTACCAACATTTGAAACAAACTTATAATAAGTCTATTTGTAGTTCATATCAATATTGAATGCAATTTCAATGGCAACCCATATATCAGAGCGCCGTTTGATTTGTAGTCTAATCTATAAAAATTGTTCTGAAATGTAATTTTCATTACTTATAGTCCTAACAGTCCGTTATATAATCATTACTACAGATGTTTGAGCTCACGATCTGCAGCATTAGATATGAGTTGATTGTGTTTAGATATACTGTACAGCAGAGGGAAAGGAGGAGATGGAACAGGACTTTGCCTTTTGCCTCCCTTTCCACTCATTTAACTCATTAAATATTCGAAAGGCATTACGAAATACACAGAGAATTAAACTTAATTGTCGTGTACTCGAGCTCTGAGGAACTGGTGTTAGCTTTTTATGCGTCCAGTGTTGGGCCAATTAGTCCTACTTATCACGTAATAGAAATGCAAATGTTAATCACGACTGATATGTGCCGGTGCTCTCAGCACAGTCACCCATTCGCTGGTCTATGAAAGAGACAAAGTTGTGAACCATTTATAACAGTTAACAAAACAGTATATAATGTAATGAAAGTGAATATAAAAATAAAACAAATTTTTGAGACTTGAATTTTGAGATGAGTTTATTTGGTGTCAAAAACTTTTATCCCATTCCTCAGCCCTATAATTGTCCAAACAGTCTATCAAAAGCTAACGGTGCCGTCAAATATAAGACTTAATTGTTATGTTTGACTATATTATACAAGTTTTTACAATTTATTTATTAGTTATTCATAGGCATCGGCCAAAACACATGCCATTCACTCATTTATCATAATTTAAATGCTCTTATGTTTAGTATATTATTATTGTGTTTAGAAATTCAGTTTAATTTTCAAACATTTTTATCCAAAATAATCGCATAATTAATAAGTTTTTCAAAAATATTAATATTTATTGCAAATAATATTCATAACTAAAAAAATAAAATAATATTTTATTGAAATTATCGTTAATTTTATTTGATTTACAATAAAGTTATGTTAATATATGAGTCAATTTCAACCAAAATATCAATTTATTATACTTTAAGTAAATTTTGGCAAAAAATTAATATATTTTCAAATATTTTACGTTCAAATGAATTAATGAATAATAAATATAAATACAATTCTCTAAAGATTTCTCTCTCTTTAATACAATTTATCGTCTTTTGGATACGTCTCTCACTATCTATGCATTTTCACTATTCAGGGACTTTTGAACAAAAAAATTATCAAATGTTCACAAATTTAACGATCGATTCACAACATTAAGGATTTATATTAAAAGTGAGAGAATTGTTAGAGAATTAAGGCTTTTTTGAAAGATATATATATTTGAGAATAAAATTCCGGAGATTTTTAACAATTTCTTTATTCAACAGATTTTCTGAATTTCTTTTGTATTTTAGTTTATATTAAACAAAATAAAAGCTTTAAATCAAGAAAAACACTCAAAATATTTGAAATGATATGAAAATATTTCAACATTTTGTTTTCAAAGACATTAAATATTTAAATTCATTTAAGTTTATAGTTATTTTATATATTCCGGGTATAATAATGATAATAAATATGAAAATTTTATGAGATTTGATAAAAACTAATTAAATATAATGTGTAATGAATATCAATGTTTGTAATGTAATGAAAATTTAAAACAAATTATTTATTATTTATTAAAATTGAAAATAAAAGTCAATTAATTAAATTCATAAACAAAACTAACATTTTTTACTTTAATTGAGTGAAATCATTGAGGATTTTATTTATTTTACATTTTAAATAAATTTAATTAAATTTTATAATTGTTTTTTGTTTCTTAATTATTGGCAGAAATACTGTATATTTATAATATAAGAAAATATTAGATAAAGTAAATGCAATACAAAAAACAAAGTCTAATGAAAACCTTGTTATTAGTGTTCAAAGGGAACCGATTTATAAAGAAATTGAATTCAATTAAATCGATAGGAATTTGAATATCCTTTGCAAACATTTAACCGAAAAAAGGTTTTCATCAAACCGTTTGAGCGCTTAATGTTATGATAAGTCTATTCAATCATTACTTGTGTTTACATTTAACTTGAATTCAATTCATTATAAAAACTGTTGAATGAATTTGCATAAGAAATGCTCTTTATTTGCATCCAATTAACGAAAGTTTGTGTTGTTTTAGATATTTATTTTGAATTCAATATTCATTTGACTTTTATTTTATCGGATTTTACTTTTAAGTATAAAAACGAAATTCAATAAAAAAAACTTCATTTAATATAATAGACATTAATCTAAAAGATTGTGGAAAAGGAGGAAAACTATTGATTACTCTGTGATTCAGTGAAGAATTCTTAACCCAATTCTAAGTCACTCGTTGTTATTGTTGGTACAAATGTAATACCAGTGCTCTTACTCTGATACAAAACTCAAGAATCGTATAAATGAGTGACACTTGAGATAAATATAAATGAAAACTAATTCTTGTCTTTCAATACTTAGTTTACACTTGAAATCAATTTCAGTTACTTTTAAAAACTCCAATCAATAATGTGTTTAACAATAGTCTGATTTAATCCATGAAAAACCATAACTGATATTTATTTTTAGTAATTAATATTGAAAGAAAATAAAATAAACATGATTAATTCAATTCTGGTAATTATGATAATTTAATTTTCTTCAATTGTCTGAACAATATTATCGCTGAATAAATGTGGAAACTCCTTCATGGCCTCATTGATAATATCCAGGGCATCTCTATAAAGCTGAAATTTCTCTTTTTGATCATCCAATTCGTCTTTCATGGTGTCGTCATTAATCAGTTCTTCAATTGTTTCAATATTTTCCGACACTTTCTGTCTGAGCTTGACTTCAATGAAGTACTGGATTGAGTCAATTAACTCCTTCTGACATAGCTTAGGTAATGTGTCCCTGGTTAGAGTAAAGGTATTGAATTGATATTTAATATACAATTTAATTATTTGTAAAGATAAACTAACTTGAATATATCTTTAACTATATTCACATAGAGTTTCACTAATTTCATGACTTGTTTTACTTGTGGTTCAATTTCTTTCGGAAATTCTTCGTCAAAAATACATTCATTGTTTGAACCAATGCTTTCAATATCTGACTCATCTTCTGAACCTTTTCCAGAATCGCCTATAAAGTGATCCATGAATTCATTAACTTTGCTTGCACAGTTAAATGCCAATTTCAGGGGTTTACCACTTGGTAAAATATCTGAACTGTCTCAAATTAATTAAGAATTAATTATTTAGTGATTTTAAATAATAGTTAATTCAAATTACACAACATCTCCAACAAGAGTGACAATTGAACCTTCTTCTTTCATATGCTCTTTCTGAACTTTGTCAATTGTAGCTATTTTGTTTGTCTTTAATTTATCACTAAAAATAAACAAACTACCATGATTCTTATCCATCCAGTATTCCTGGTCATCCACTTTAGCATTAAATGAATAAACATCATCATTTGCATCGCAAAATTCATTCAAGATGAATTTAGACATAGGTACTCCATGTACCGCTTTAATACCTTTCTCGCTAAAATGTCATAGTAAATTTTTATTATTCTAACAATCAACATGGTTTATATAAATTATATGAAATACCTAATTGCTCTCAGAAAATCACCATGGATAGCATTGAAGTATGACAGCTCTGTGTCAACCTTGTGGTCCACATATCGTTTGCATATTTTTTTACATTGACGCACAAATTCAAGTGTAAATGAAGTGTAAAGTTCACTGGTTATATGAAAGTCAAGATTAATAAAACAAATTTACTTGATCAATTATGAAGTTACATGAGTTTAGGGAATCTATCTATCTTATTTGCACATTCCTTTACAATTTCCTCAAGATACATTGAAACATAGTCAACACATGTCCTTGATGGGTTTCTGAACAGCTCTATAATAAGTAAAATATATAATTGATAATTCAAATTGAAAAGTATTGAATCAAGTACAACCTATTTGCTCACAAACAACAACAATAAAGGCTTCGTTTGGAATGAAGTTTTGGAGATAAGGACCAAATATATTCTGAATTGCAATCGCTATTTGCTTTCGCATGGAATTACCTTCAATTGATATATTATCAATCTCACCAGGATACTTTAGGTTCAGCATCTTATTAATCTTCACCCCACCATTAAGTTTATCAGTTCTGACCTTAGCACCAGGACCACCCACCTCATTTTTAAAGTACTTTCCAAACATATCAATGGTTTTAGCAATCAATGCCTCCTTCTCTAGTTCTGAGTCATCAAATGTCATTGCGTCTATTTTCTCCTCAATGAGAAACAACTCTGATTCAAATCTATGCTTAAGTGACGGCAAATCATTTAAGAAATATTTAGATAATTCATGATTTAATAGATTTTGTAAATTCTTTGTCCCTGTTTTGTGGAGAATATCATTATAAGAAGGGTTTCGTCTGAAGAACTCCATCTCATTATCCAACGCTAGTCTCATGTCTTTCCTCCCATTTATGTCTTCTTGTGATCGATTAATAACACCAATGAATCCTCTCTTCAGTTTAACACCATGATTATTGAGCAGAATATCCCTGGCGTTTGTTCCCTTATCCATGAGATCTATCTTTGTCAGAACACCGATAGTTCTCTTCCCGTCTTTATCAACTTCCCTAGCAAGATTAATAGCGTCTGAGTTAGCTAAATCTAATATAAATACAAATATAAACAAGGTAAATATAATATTTCCTATCAATATATAGTTAATTAATATCATACCGACATTGGCCGGGGTGACTGCAAGGATAAGACATTTCTCATTTCTAATATGAGCTAGAATAATATTTCTAACAACCTGTTCAATATCTTGTGGTTGATTTCCAATAGGATTTTTAGTTAAACCTGGTAAATCTACTAATGTTAGGTCAAACACATCTGGGGAAGTGATGGTCAGATTGATTGGTTCGGCAGATATTTCCTGTCCTCTGACCAATCTATCGGTCGCCGCCTCGATCTCATTCCGCACTTCATTAAAGTCATAGTATATTGTCTTCGAGTAATCAAAAACAGCGAAAGCTTTGCAATTGATTTCAAAATTAAAACAATTGATTGAAAAGTTTGTTTCAATACTTACTTTCAGTGGTATCTCTGTTTTGAATCAGTTGTAGAATAAGTGGTCTTCGGGTAACGATATCCTTACCTCTGGGCAGAAAGTCTCGGCCGACTATGTTCTCCAATACACTAGACTTTCCCGCAGATTGTGATCCAATGACCGCAATGTGTGGCAAATCTTTCAAAGTGTTGCTTAAACCCAATGGTCTTAATTTGTTCATTACCTTGTTTAGAAATTTAGTCATCTTAAGCATTCCTTCATTATTAAACGAGTTATTGTGTTCATCGTCCATCTTGATAATTTTATGAGTATATTCAATAAGTATTTAGATGAACAAGGTTTATAAAACTTATAGTAAGTGTCAATTAGACTATTTGATGCTATTGTAGAAGCAGACTTCAATATATACCCAATTGACAATGCATTTCAATTTCATTTCCTGTCAATAGTTACCTTGGTTAACTAGAAATTTTATCAAATAATAACATATGATTATATTATAGGAATTAATATTCACTTTATTGTTTGAGGGACTCATAAAGTGTCGCCGATTTAGTCTACGTTTGTGTAAATAACAATTTCATACCAAACGCCTACACTATTAATGTGATTCTGTTCCTTCAATACAGTATTACAGGTTGTTTTATACCTGTATTTCACATAATGTAAAAATCGGTTCAATGCTTAATCTTATTTATTTTTTATATCATATTTTGATAATTAATTGAATGAAATATATTCCAAAGAAATTGCATTTTATTGCAAAATAATATTGAAATCAAATTTGAATTCATTTGAATAAAAGACTTATTATTTTTGATTAGACAAACATTTATTGATTTATTTGTTATACAAATAGATATATAAAGCAATGCCTTAACTATGGTCTCAAGACTTTGTTAATAATATCGAGCGCTTCCTTATATTCTTCGTGTCTTCTCATCAAATCCTTTCTCTCCTCTTCCAGTGGATCCCCGCCTACGATGTCATCAATATTTGACACATTTTTATGAACACGAAGTCTGAGCTCAATAGCAATGAACTTCTCTATTGAATCGATTAACTCTTTTTGACAAAGTTTTGGCATAAAATCCCTTCAAATAAAGCAATGATTTAATCAAAACAACCCTTAATTTGATACACAATTAAAAACAAACTTAAATGTCTTCTTAAGTATATGAATGTAAGCCAACACTAGTCTCATCACCTGATCTACTTGTGGTCGGATATGTTGTGGGAAGTCATCTTCAGAGTCGATATCATATGACATATCAGTGGCAGTGGAGTCAGAGTCGGATTGATTATCATTTATATAGGTTTTGGACTTTTCAAAGCCATTCCTCCACTCATTTGCACTTTTCATTGTATCGAAGTTTAATATCATTTCGTTTTTGTCTTTTTCTATGTTTTGGTCACTGTTTTAGACAAAAGTTATTAAAGTTTTTGTCAAAAATCGATAATAAAAAGTAAAATTAAAATACAATTTCAACGACAAAGTGAATGAACCCTTGGCTTCAATGTTAACGTCTTTCATATCAATTGATCCCAATTTATCAGCCTTTGTCTCATCACTAAACCAGGAAAGGCTTCTGTTCTTCAGTTCAAACCAAAGCTCTTTCTTCTCATAACTAATGTGTCCGGACTTTGATATTTGAAACATTGGGAGATCCGGATGTATTAGAAACTGAGAGATCGGCACTTCATGTGAGGAATTGATGTCTTTTTCTCTGTTTATTAAATAAGATATTCATCAAACCGTGAAATACTATGAAAAGTGTTATCAATATTGAAGTGAATGTTTTGAATACTTAATGAATTTGAGAAAGTCTTCATGAATTGTATTGAAATACGCCCTTTCAGTGTCCACCCGGTGCTCAACATAGGATTTGCATGTCTTCTTGCACTCGCGGACATAATCCAGGGTTATATTTGAATACATATCACTGGATATGAATACAAAATATATTGAAATAAAATAAATTTAAATAAATATAAGAAAACTTTACATAAGTTTCGGAAATCTTTCCAACTTTTGTGAACACTCTCTCACTATTGACTCGATTTCACGCGAAACCAAATCAACACATTTAAGGGAAGGCATACGAAACAACTCTACAGTAAAGGGAAAGGGATTAAAGAAAATATAAAACAAAACTATTGGCAAAAGAAATACCGATTTGTTTGCGAACGACTGCAGCGAATGCTTTGTTAGGAATAAAGAGTTCAAGTCGTGTGCCGTAAATGTTTTGTATAGCAAATGCAATCTCCCGTCTCATCCGGTTCTCGTCGTAAAAGATTTTGTCCACATCTTTGGGGTAATTGACATTCATTTGGATATTAATCTTTGCGCCGCCATTGAGTCGATCCAAACGAATATCGGGTGAATCCCCTCCGACCTCGTCTTTGAACGCCTGACGGAACGACTCATTGGTTTCCGATATCAACGAGTCTTTATCCAAGTCTTCGACAGGAAATTCAATTTTTTCAATCCTTTCACTCAATTCAAACACCTGTTCCTCAAACTTGTCTCGAAGTGCTGGCAATTCATTGAACAGATGTGTTGACAACTCTTTGTGCAAATAGTTTTGAAGATAACTGACTCCAAGTCTTTGTGCGATGTCCTTATAGGCCGGGTTTGAGCGGAAGAAGCGCTGTTCGTCTTCGAGAGCCTCTTTCATGTCCTTCTTGTCGTCGATGTCTTTCTGAGATCTATTAATAACTCCAATGAAGCCTCTCTTAAGCTTAATCTCATGTCTGTTGAACAGTATATCTCTGGCATCCGTTCCCTTATCCATGAGATCTAACTTTGTTAAGACACCAATAGTACGCTTCCCCTCGGGATCCACCTTTCGGGCCAGAGTTATGGCATCAGAATTGGCTAAATCTAATCAAACAAACACTAATTAAACCCCTGATAATAGTGATACCGTACCTCCCATACCCATATTAGCTGCAGTGACCGCCAGAATAAGACATTTCTCATTCTTAATGAAATCAATGATCAGATCTTTGATAATACTCTCAATATCTTCGGGTTGGTTACCGACGGGTACTTTTGTCATTCCCGGTAAATCAACTAAAGTCAGGTCAACCACATCGGGAGAAGTGATCTTCAAATTGATGGGCTTTGAAGAGATCTCATACCTCTTCACCACTCTATCGGTTTCGGCTTCAATTTCATCCCTTATTTCCTTGAAATCAAAGTATGTTTTCGTCGAGTGATTGAAGTTTGCAAACGCTTTGCAATCAATTGTTTAGACATTAATAGCAATCAAATAAAAAGTTTGTTTTAATACTTACTTTCAGTGTTTTCTCTGTTTTGGATTAGTTGTAGTATAAGTGGTCTTCGAGTGACGATGTCCTTACCTCTGGGCAGAAAGTCTCGGCCGACAAAGCTCTCCAAAACGCTTGACTTACCCGCAGATTGAGTGCCGATTACAACAATTTGCGGCAAATCTTTAACTAAATTATAGACACCTAATGGTATCAAACGATCCTGAAGTTCATTCAACACTTCAATCAAGTTATTCATTGAGTTATTCATTATTTCAATCAATTGTTTGATAATAAAAATAATTATAAGTTTTGAAATAAAACTAAAAAATAATTCAATTATTTATTTTAAACATAAAAACATAAGTTTCTGTTAAAAATGATTCATAACTTCATATGATTTATGGAATTTGATTTATCATTGCATTAATGAAATGCAATGTTTGTGTAAATATTTATTTCTCAAATGTTTTTATCAATGAATAGACTTTAGAAAATTTTCATTAAATATAAAATAGGGTTTTATTAAGCATTTGATTATAAAATCGCTTTGAAATCAGTTTAACCTTCAGTTTAATCACAATCAGATAATTACATAAGTATTTCAAAGTTCAATATCTCATTACAATTAGTCATTATATTTCATAGTTTTCTTAGTATTACAACAATTTATAAAAATAAGTAATTCATTAAAAGTGATAATAATTTTTGCATTCATTTTAACTTAATTCAGAGTTTAAGACAAATTTATTAATTGTTTAAAACGTTTATTTTTGATAACATTTGTGAACTCAGTGACAACATTGATGTCTTGTTTATGTCCTTTTACTAAATGTAATCTTAATTCAGCCAGGGTCACAAATCCTTTTATACCTTTCTTACAATTTTCAAAATGACATTTATATTTACGTAAATAAAAATGTCTTTTCATATGATCAAGATAACCTGAACGTGAATACGATTTTTGATTACAATCACTAAATTTACAGATGTAAGGTCTAATACCAAGGTGATACCGTTTGTGAATTCCCAAATAATCCTTTCTCTTAAAACTTTTGCCACAATTACTGAAATTACATTTAAATGGCTTTATATTCAAATGATCTGACATTTTATGTCTGTTTAGTAATGACTTGAAAACAAAACTTCTTTTACATTCACTCCAATCACAAAAGAAATTGTTAATTCGTCCAAGGTGCTTCTGGGATACATGACTATCTAAGGACATTTTATATTTGAATTGTTTATTACAGTCATTATAACCACATTTATATTTCTTCAGATCGTAATGAGTTGTGATGTGAATGTCTATAACCTTAGGATTCAGTGCTTTATAACCACATTTCGGCCAAAAACATCTGTAATAGTAATTTTCATCTGAAGTGCTGTCACTTTCATTACACTTCAACACATTTTCGTCAACTATTTTACAAAATTCATTCACATTTGAAATGTTATTAATTTTATTAAACACTGAATAATTTGCTGAAAAATTAGCGCCAAAAACAGCAAAATTATTGTTTAAAATATTTTTACATTTTTTCAAATTAATAGTTATTTTATTAATATTTTCCACTAAAAGAGATCCACTTTTTATTCTTCGCTCAAAAGAATGAATAGTTTTATACATTTTTAGTGTAAAAAATATAACATTTATTTGATTTGAAAAAACATTCACTTATTTAACGATATAATTGAAAACACGTTTTCCAAAACCATATGTGAAATGCATTTGAGATGTGAATCAGTCATAGACTTTGTCCTTCAGAACCGGATTCTAAGAACTTCAGACAAAGAGCTATAAAAGGCTTTAATATAAACAAATGTTTAGTCATTTTCAGAGGCACTCAATGAGACCAAACATTTCACTTCTTAAACCAACTCCTAATGCCCTTTAAATCCCTTTTCCATTAACTGTTGTTATAATCAAAACATTTTAATCACTGATTAATAATCGCTAAAAACTTAATTCAAACGAAAGGTTAATAAACTATTTGTTATACCTTTTTGTCATACCTTTGATAAGAGTTATCATTAGATATCATATGAAATGTATTTTTGATTTGCAGTTCAATAAAGAAGAGATAAACTGATGTAAAAGTAAACAAAAATAGTTACCACTAAACCACTGTTTCATCGATAGACCTATCGGTGACCTCTTAATGATGATTACTTTATTGGGGAAAGACATTAAT
>JAQGAT010000509.1:0-29485 GCA_034687845.1 Pantelozetes paolii | reverse complement strand
GAGAGAGAGAGAGAGAGAGAGAGAGTTGAAGTTATCATAAATATATTCAACTATTTGTTGAAACATCTCTTGCTATCCAACATAAAAGCAATTTTCAGAGTTTGCTCACAATTTGGTTATAGTTTTTTGAATCTCAGTTTAAAATGAGTCTTCAGGTAAAGAGGGAACGGTATATTGATGAGAGGTAATATTCTTGCATTGTATCCATGGCAAACATATCACATCATATTGACGTATACTTTGTTTATAAATTTATAACTTCAATGTTGAGCTCAAAAATGACAATTCAAACCATTGAGTCCCGGATTTTAAGCCAACAATTCATTTCCCTTAGTCTAACAAATTTGTGTCCAATTTTTACAGGTTTTGTTCAGTGAAGCACTGTATGCCCTGACGTGAGACAAACCATTTCACTATTTGTTATATTTGTTCAATAATCACAAATAAACGTCATTTGATGTCAACAAAAAAATAATTCATTGAACGAAACAAAGACTCAATTCTTTAATATTTTTTATTTCATCTAATGTTTACTCAATTGATTTTAGATAAGAAAATACTGTATATTATTATATAAACTCATTCAACACAGGTATCAGTAGTAGTGAAGACCACTTCAGTTTTATCATTCAATTTAGTCATCAAATGATTTTCAGTTCAGATAATGTAATAAAAACTCAAAATAATTGTTTGAAACAAAAAAGTTACAAAAAATACTGTATATTAAAGAATTAAATGAAAAATATCTCAATTTTTTTATCACTTTTTGGTTTAAATGTATTTTATTTTCTATTCTTTGGATAATTTTTTTAAAATAATAATTTAATTTATTTTCACTACAAAAAAAGACCTGATTTGTAAGTGATTTGCAAAACTTCCCAAAGAAATACAATATTATATTTAATGACATAATGTTTATGACATTTATAGCACACAAGAAGTTCCAGACCCAGAATCAATTGAAACACTATTTCTGATCTCTCATTATTCGTCTCTTTATTAATGATATTTTTGTTATAAAATCATATAATGAGACAAAAATTTCAATTTCACATCCAATTAATTATTCCCTGAAATGCTATGACATTATTTCAAATCAAAACATAATAATGAACTGAATATTAGATCCGAAAAACTGAAATCAAATATAGATTTAGAAATTCAAACAATAAATAAAATAATGAAAAATGAAATCAAAATGCAAACAATTATTGAATATTCTGTATGTCTTGAGGAGAGATCACAAAACCTATTAAGACATACATTGTTTGAAACACTACTTATTATAAGAGTTTTTGGTATCAAATCAATACAAGAAATGTTGGAAATGATGTCAATTCCTATTAATTTAATAACTCAAACGTGACGACCAGTCCACTGATCTGAGGCTCATGTCTTGTCAGCTCAGTATTAGAGCACTGACTGATTCGTTAGTGAATTGAATTTAAGTCAGACTTTTACCAAAGAATCACAATTTAACCAAAAAAAACAATTATTTCCATACAATCCGACAAATATTTGCTTTCCTTTCACTTTCCAAAAAAACTAATACTATTTTCAAGCCTATATTTATTTGTAGTTTTATTTTTACAAATAAATCAACGATACAATGGTTTTGTGTTTTTTGTCACAGAAAGAGTGAAAATGTTTCACTTTATTGGTGAATATATTGTTAAATACAATGACTTTAGTCCTAAAATTCTTGTTTTGTAGCAAAAATTCTTTTCTTATGTTTTATAAACTAATATAAGATTTTGAACACAAATCCAAACATTCATTGAATCCACTGTTACTTAAAAATTAGATGACATTTATTATAAAGCAAAGAAATAATTAGTTTTTATGTGAAGTTATGTGAAAATAAAAGTCTATTTTTGAGAAATATAATGATTTATAAGAGTAGAGAGAAAACAATCGTTTTTTAATACTTTTTTCAAATAAATTCAATTATTTGACATAAAATTAAATGTTTTGAACAATTTCTTCAATCACTTGACACTACTTTGATATCAAAAAACGATGAAATGTTAATTTATTTTATTGAATAACTCATGTATTAAAATAATTATTGATTAATAAAGTAATTTATAATTTAATGACATTGTCTTCAATACAAATGAAATGTTTCATTAATTTCTAACAAATATTAATTGAAATCTTAAAGAAGATGTTATCAATTATTTTTGAGTCAAAATCTAGTTTCAGGCAAATTTTATTCTTCCACTGATTTTAGGCATAAAATGATTACAATTCATGATTACGTATAAATCGATTTCCTTCAGAGTGTTTGCCAGTATACCTATGTTTGAGTCGTCCGTAAGCACCTGTAGGTTATATTTCACATAAATATCAAATATTTAATAATTTATTACAAACCAGAATGAGTGCCGTTTGAGTTGTTTTCATTGGGAAGGGGTGTAAATATTTGTCGACCGACTCTTCTGTCGATATTTTCTTCAAACTATAATAGTTTAGTGAAAATTATTAATGAAAATATTCTCATAATGTAAACACAATTCAATGTTATTGTAAGAGATATTTAGAAATAGTGTTTAAATGCAAAACAAATACCAAATCAGTGTTTGGTTTAACTATTTTGAAGTATTTTCCTCTTTCTATGGCATCTCTTCTCTCATCGCTTCTGACTTTAGTTGAGTCCAAAAACTTCAAGTGAGGCAATCGATAGATGACATACCGGCGATACCTCGCATAGTCCTCTTCATCCTTATCAATGTTGGACAGTTGGTCAGGACAGGCGCTGTTACCCAAAAGGCTCAGGAACTTAAGGTTTGGACACTTTCTCGACAACTCATTCAACAGCTTTTCAAGATCTGTGAACTGATATTGAATTTTTAAAAATTGTACAAAACTTTCAAATCCTATGAAAACCAATATTATTGACATTTGAGATAAATTTCAAACTTTGAATGCTTTGACATTTAAATCCCTGGTCATTCATTTTTAAAAGTTCATTGACATTTATATAATTGTTATTTGAATGAATAAATCTGAATCAATGAATTACCAGTGCTTTCATTGACTGTTATATAAAGTGTATCTGTTATTCACAAATACCCTGACATTAATACCTTATTCTTATTCATTGAAAGCGTGTGAAGCAATGGATTGAAACAAAACTTGATGTCATCGTCGAGTAGATTGTTGTCCAGAATTAGCTCTTGAAGTGAAGTGAAGTCTTCGAGTCCTTCGAGAGTATCAATAATATTGAAACTGAGATCCAGTTTCAGTGCATTTGAACCATAGATCTTGATTAGTATTGAGGGGATCTGACGGACATCTTGGCCTATATATGAAAGCTGTTTAACATTGAAATAAATATTTATTAATATTATTACCAAAAAACTAATTAAAAGTTCAATAATTTGTAAATCGATTAAACGTTTTGTAATGAAAATCAATGAAATACTCATTAATTACTTCATTATTAATCCAAACCAGACATGCATTTGAATTATTAGATTCACTGGAATTTTCAACGAAAGTCTGGGACAAAAACATCACTTATTTTTGCAAATAATTTTATAAACACTTGAAAAATCCATCCATTTTTGAGTAACAAAACTAATTTTATATTGAAATACATTTCATTCGCAATAAATGACAGACTTTTGCCAACTTTTATGACAACCGATAAACTGGTAGTCATTGGAAACAAATTCTTATCACAATTCAAAGTAATGTTTCAAATGTTTTGATAAAAACTTGTTTGAAATTCCCAAACATTTCTGTAAAATAAATATAAATAAATATTTTGAAGTTGAGGTCACTTTCACTTATATTTCATTAATAAATAGCATATTTGTTAACTAACTATAAATTTAAGAGACATTCAGGGGTATTGAAGGAGAATTGATAACAAGAATCAGATTGTTACCCCCTTTGGGTGAATACATTAAAAATGCACTTAAAAGTACAAATTTGATGATAAAATTAATGCCAATGAAATGTTTCATTAATAAGACATTGAATAAAGTTATGAAAAATTATGAAATTTAAAAACAATTAAAATATATTTTTATATATTATATAATAAAAGCTTTTTTATTACTTTTTTCAAGATATGAATTGATTTTAACATTAAATATAAATTAATTATTTATGAAATGATTTTTGTTATAAATGAAAGAAAATCTAAAACATTATTCAATTAATCACTACTTCTTCTTCGGCTGTTCTTTCCACTCCTTCCGAGAAAATCATCAGTTTTGACATAACAGGCACAACACGAAGGAAACTTAAATTTATCAGAATAAGTCCTTTTCTCTGTCGGATGAAGCGCCAGCAGTCGTTTGTATGAATACTTCTGTCGGCACCGGGAGTACATACCCGGGGGTAGATTACGGTCTAAATAGGCACAGGATTTCCCTTCTTTTCTAAAATGAATTTAATTTCTTAACATTAGTTTTATTTATACAAAACATTTAATTTATTCGTTAATTGAAGGCAAATAAAAAACACCCCTTTTGTAGGGTATAATTAAATTCAAGCACAACTCACTCGCAAATCTCTGCGACGACTGCTTGTGTGTATTCAACTTCATTGACGACATAAACCCACTGATTGGCTTGATTTTTGGCCATTTGGGGGTAAATTACTTTTGGGATCCGACGACAAACCCTTTCCTCACTCAAGTCGTCGTCGACATAAGACTTCCTGCCATCGATATCTTTAGTGCCAAATATTTCCAAGAACTGACCAGGGGTATACTCTATCTCCTCCTTTATTGTTATACTGAAATCAATAAAGGATTGATTCTATTGTTTATATCAATCAATAATAGTTATGACAAAATTGAATAACAATTTAAATAATTATAAATATAATTGTAAAACAGGTTTTGTATTCAAAGAAAATTGAATTCAAACATTGAATGTCTTTTAATATTTATCTAAATATCAATGTCTATCAAAAAATATTGAATAATTATAAATATTATCAATAAGTGCTATAAAACTTAAATATTTATTAGTTTTTAGTTTTTAAAAACTCATAAAATAAGTAAATGTTTGAATAATTTTCAAGAATTTAAATAAATTTTAAAAATTATAAGAAATGTTAAAAACTATTGAATATTTAAATCGGATTTAAACTAACATTCAATGCATTGAAACTATATTTCCATTAAATTACTGCAAAAATAAAATATTCTTTCGTTTCATAACATTTCAAAGTTTTTATAAAATCCTATTTTAACTGAAAATATTATTGATTTCAAGATTTTATGAATAAATATAAGAAAACTTTATATTTTATAAAACAAATACAAACTTTGGATAGTTTTTCACGGATTCGCAAAACGTATCGTCAGGACTGGACAGACAGGTAGGTCTTCCTTTTGAATCCAGGTCTGGCAGCAGAACCCTTGATCTTGAGTCAAATTGTGAATCATTGAATTCAATTGTGTCCTAAAATATTTATTTATTAAGTACTTTTTAAAAGGTTCAAAACTGACCAGGGATTAATTGTAATCAATTCAAATTTGATACTTAAGTCTGTGAATATAATCCCGGGTAGTTTGAAACACTCACTTTATAATTGCGTTTTTGAGGATTAGGTCTCATATGATAACTTCCGGTATCGGTGTGAATATCTCGTCTCCTTGAATTAAATTGATTTGAGCCACTTTGTTTTTGGGTAGCACTGGTATGCCGACCTCTACCGCTAGATTTATTAATAGGTCCACAATTGACATGAATATCAACTTTGATTAAACTGTATAATAACGACAACAAAACTATTTTTATGAAAATGTTGTCAAAAGTCAAACCAATACTGAAAGACATATTCATGTTTTGACAACAAATCAAATTAAGGGATAAAAACACAAAAATCAATCATTGCTTTGAGTGATAAGTGATCAGGGTGAGATTCTAAATAATTCCCAAATTTTCAATACTTGAAAACAAAACAATTTGAAATAAACCTATGATTTGGTTCAACCAATAAAAGTACACAAACTTTGGTTTGAGTATAATATTTGATGATTTGTGTCAAAAGAATAGCTACTATTGAGGACTGAGTTTATTAAGAGTCCACTGAAATGAAGGTCACCTTATGTTTGGTCTTAAAATACTATTGAGATATCGCCCGAAGTCATGCATAAAATCATTGCTGATGTCAATGTGTTTTGCAGCCAATGAGCAGTGGTTGAGCACTGGATCTCAATATAAAAGCGTTAAAAATAATTACATTAATAATGAAAACTTATTTAACAACTTTTGAAGACAGGCCTCAATAGATCGGTCGTCCCCACCGTCACTACCATTCCTATCGTCCCTACTTTCTCGATGTCCTCTTTTGATAGCAACAAACATTTAAACCCAAACCCATTTAATCAGTTATTTGTATTGAAAACAGTTGTGCTCTCAAAGGGCACAAGATTTGCCGACAATTAACACACCTTGTTCAAATTATGATGGAATTCTCAATGTTTTATGTTTAATAAACACCATATTATGATTCAAAACATCATTCAATTTATGGAATATTTTTTTGATAAACAAATTAATGAATTGATTATAAAATCTATTAATAAATGCTTTTCAATGCTTTTCAATGCTTTTCAATGCTTTTCAATGCTTTTCAATGCGTTTTAAATAACAAATGTTTAAATGTTTTAAAAATATTTTTATTCAATGATTACATAAATATTTATTTATTTCTAAATCCATGAAAAGGCACTCGACTTTGAAATATTTGAAAACAAGAATTGTTATTATTTATGAAGCACTGGAGGAAAGGTCCTATTTATGAAGCACTGGAGGAAAGGTCCTATTTATGAAGCACTGGAGGAAAGGTCCTATTTGTTTGTTTATTAAATTTATTAAAGTGCGGAAGAATTTCAATTTTAGTGACATTTGCTTCTAGTGTTAGGTCTGTCGGTCGACTCAGTATTTGGTCTATTGATAGGACTGGAAGTGGTTTTGGGAAAACTGCAAAAAGTTATGAAAACATCACTTAATTATTGATTTAATATTTATTTTATTATTCAATAGATTAATATTTTTATCACATTTTATTCAACAGTTATTTATTTAATGCTTTCAAAAACACTAATAAATATTAAAATCATTATTTAATATATAATTAGATTTCAAATGAATTTTTCAATTCTTTATTCAAACAATTTTTTGTTAAATATTTTAACAATCATTTCATAATTAAATGCTTTTAAGACTTACTTTTTGGCACATTTGGGACTACAGAGGTGTTTGGTCTAATAGGAACGGTAGGAATATTTGGACCATTCCATGGCTTTATATGTTTTTTTGATTGATTATAGTTTACAATCGGTGGAAGTATTAAAGGCTTTTGGACAGTTGGAAAATATCTCTCCATCCCATTCCCATTGCTCACTGTTTTATTGTTTTTAGGGATTGATTGCAGTTTTGTTTTTTCGGACGTAAATGTCTGTTGAGATAGACTTCGTGGCTGTGAATCAAATTTAATGTTTATCTGTATTCATACAAACGGTTCAGTAATTTCATGTCAATAAAGGCATTCATAAATAATAGCAAACCTTCGGTGCAGACAATGATTTCAATTTGTGGGGCATTTTGTCCATCCCTTTAGGATTTGTGCTATAAATTCAAATAACAATTATTTCACAAAAACTATTAAAACATACAATAATTCAATACTTTTTCACTTTTTCGGCAAATTTTTTGCGCCAAATAAGACATTCCTGAGACAACTGTTGAGAGAACTCTTGAGGAACTTCTTCGTCAAAAAAGACCACTTTATCGATGGTTTCCAAAAGGCTTTGCAAATAATCGCGAGACTCTTCATCGCATTCCTGTTATCAGCAAATGGTTTAAAATTCAAATCAAGATAATGCATAAAACAAATAAGTACTTCTTCCCATGAAAGTGAACTGGATGACCTCCCGGTGCTTATACTCCAAACCGATGAACTCATTGATTGATTTATAAACGATTATAAAATTTATTGCATTATATTTGACATCAAATAAACTTTTGATTAAATAAAATATTTTCAAAAAATTGTAAATAATTTTCAAACAAATTAATAATAATTATCACTTCAAACGTCGACAGAGAATCAGATTTACCCTGAATTTCGTTTCATCTGTTTTTATATCGGTTTCTATGGAAACAAAAATTGAATGTTTTATTACAAAACTAATTGAAATTAAATATTAATTGATATTTAAATAAACAAATAATAAAATCAATTTGTAATTCAATATCCATTTGATTTCAAAATCAATACATTTTACAATTATTTTAAAATTATTTTTCAATAACTTTTCAATCAATGCTTTAAAATAGCATTTTGTGTAAGCGATGAGCATGGTCATATTGGTTGAGCATGGTTACAATGACCTAGTGATTAGTATTAAGGGTATAAATAGGAATAACTCAATGTTTTGAACAAAACAAAAGATCAATGAATATCATCAACACATTTATGACATCATATTAAACAACATTTTATATTAATAATAGTTTTTATCTCAATTTCAAACTATTTTTTAATAGTTTTTTGCATTTGTTTTCACAACTGATGATTCATTCATCAGTTTTTATAGTTTATAAAACATTTATTACAAATCATTTTAATCAATAAAAAAAGATAATTAAAAATACATTTTATAAATAAATGTTTAATTAAATTAAAATGAGTTTTATTTGTAATGAAATGAATGAATGACTGGTTTTAGTGTTTATTAAAAATTCAAATATTTTATTTAAATAATTGTTTAAATACTTGAAAACAATTGAAAGATTTGACTTGATTAAATACAAAAGCAAATAATTATATGGACATATGACCATGCTCAATTACCACAACTACAATAACTGTATTCATTTTCTATCAATAATACTACTTATACATAGTTAACTATATTAAACAAATTGGCGTAATCTGTACAGAGTAATCTAAGTGAATGATATAATGAGCAAAACGATATAATAAACTATTAATATGAAGGTAAAGTGAAAATACATTAGCATGTTCAATTTAGGAAATCAAAAGTGATGTCAATGATGTTCATGTAAAACAAGCTCTCCCTTAAAATGGATGTGTATTGCAGTGAAGTAGCGATTAGGACAGGTATGTGATAAGCACTGGCAGGCAATAAGCACTGGTAGGCAATGTTAGGCCATGTTTTCATCATTCGATATGACGTAATAGTGAAGCAATAGTTGTGATGAAAGACATGCGCTTTGAGTCTGTTTTTCACTAATATTTCATTCAATTGTAATAATAATAATAATTTTTAGTCATATTATTGTTGACAACGATTTGGCGGACATTTAGTCATCACTTAAGCCATCGATTGATTGTAAAGACAATTGTTTGTCAAAGAGGTAATCAATTAATCATTTAATCCTATAATCAATAAAAATATAATAAAATATTTAATAATTGTTTGCATTTGAAGTCAAAACTAATGTAAATCTCAAAACACATTCACTTTTGACTCAAAACTTATCTTTCATTTCATTTTCAATCAGTTTTTAACAAATCTTTTCAATAAATGAAAACATTTTTCAAATATTTATTGTTTTTTAATTCAAATCTAATTATTGTCTGAAAATATGAAAACATTTTTAGTTTGCAATGAATTTGTAAACAATTTTTTACAATATTTTGTTTCAATCGTTGAATGCATTACTAATCCTATGAATGAATCACTGATTCATTAAATCATTTCATATTTAAGACTAAAAATGAGATAATGTTTGCTATCATTGAAGACATTGTCATCTGAAGTGACACTCTTTGCAAGTGTTGGCCATCTTTTGCATCATTGGATCAATAGATGAGACAATTGTTGAAACCTTTTATCGATTTATCAATAATTGTCTCAATTTTTACACATTTTCTTAATATTTGTTTTTATTATTACTTTTTATATGTGTTTTGACATTCAATTCATTATTGATTTCAATTCAGTCTAACATTAATTGTATTCAAATTATTCATCGTTTTTACCACTCATTAGACATAATCTCAATTCAAACACATATTGTATTAATTGTTATACAAATTGAGTTTTAATTCAATGAATATTCAGTGAAAACAAAAATCATTTTCATTTAAATTCAATTAATATTTAGTGAAAAAAGTGCAAAATTAATGGCAATTAGTCTTCAAATTAATTCAACAGATGTTAACATGAATTTCATTTTTATTTTTGTTTATATTTTCAACAATTTGTCAAAATTTTATCTAAAAATTAAAACTAATGTAAAAATCAATTGAAATGAAAATCAAATTTTAATAAAAGCTTTACTTTTAATGAAATTATTTTTAATAAAATTACAAATTCTTTCATTCAATCGACAAATTCTTAGGAAAACCTATTTTTAGCACAAAATTCATAATTTTGTGCCAATAATTCATAGGATATATAATCGTCTAATGATTTCTTTGGCCAACAATTACTTCATAAATGTCTGCAAAAGTAAAATCTATTTTTATCTAAAAATCTTTTGCCAAAAAAGACATATCTTTAGCTTTTAGTCAAACAAATTGAGCCAAAAATGTTTAAACAATTTCATAATTGACTGAAGATTTGATTTGAAATTAAAATTCAATGAAAATAAAAGTCAAGAAAAAAAACGAAAAATTCTTTATATATTTTATACTAATGTTTAAAACACTCAGTAATTCATTGCATTGTAAGCACTGATCATATAATTAATTTCTATTATCAATAAATCCTTGGATTTTTTTAGTCAAAGGAAAACAAGTTTTTCAATGAATTAGTGCCAAAAAATATGTTGAAAATACAAATTGTATTACAAATGACTGCAAAAAATAATTTTAAATCATTTATTCTTTCACTAATTTTTCACTTTATTTTCAAAACTTATTTTTTACACAAAAACATTGAATTTTAAAAATATTTACATTTATTTTCATTCTTTTCATTCAAATCTAAACTAAAATTAGTTTTTATAAACTTTATGTCTATTTGTTGTTTGATTTGAAAACATCTTCACTTCAATTGATTTATTATTTACTCTACAAGTGCTGAGCCTTTGGACCGAATGAAGAATCACTTACTTGTAATTCATAGCTTGTGAGTGAAGACCCGGAGCCGAACGCATCCCAACCCTGATCGCACCCACACACGAATGTTGTCGCTGAGAATTGTTTCGTGCCGATCATTAAAGCAACCCTGAATACAATTATGTTTGTGGACCGGGATCTCAATGTCTTCACTCAATAAATCAATTAATTATATCTAAAACTCATTTCAATCTAATTATCGATTCGTAAGAGAAATAACAAAACAAAACATAAATTGCTTTTTCATTTGGTTTTTAATAATTAATACAAATTATGTGAATGTTGTGAATGTTGTCTACAATTGTCAGACATTTAGACTAAATATCGGTAATTATTAAACCATTTGTTGAAAACAATTCAATATTTTTAATGATTTATTCATTTTTGAACTTTTTATTTGAGTTTAGTCTAAAAGCACCCGAAAATGAAGGCCCGAATGAGAAGAACCTCCGCTTCAATAGATATGACTTTTACAGAACAGAGCGGTTCTGACGAAACCCTTCACTCAAACAATTCAAAGGTTAATAAATTGTTTCAGAATATCTATAAATAGTTTTTTTGTTCAAACATTCCTTCAATCCTTTAAATAATTTTCAACAGAGTTTAGATGTTTCGGAGAGTCGTATCGATCGGATGCGTAAACTGTTGTCCTCTCCTCTGCTGAGACGTAAACCCAATTGCAGTCATAAGACTGTTTCACAGATATCTCAGTCCGAGTCCAAAGTATTTGGTGTTTCACTCGACATCTTAAGCCATTCCAACACAAATGAAGAGCCATTTATCCCTTACGTCATAAGCCGGTTGTGTCACTATATTGAAGACTCTGGAGGTCTACTACAGGAAGGGCTGTTCAGAATCAGCGGAAACGCTAAAGTGATCGACAAATTGAAGCATTCATTTGACACATCGGGTGACGCATGTCTTGAGACCGACGGTGACATCGCCTCCGCATCTGCTCTTCTCAAACAATTCTTGAGAGAACTGCCACAACCACTCATTCCCGACACTCAACACTTCTTAGAGGCCATCAAAAGTATGTCTTTTTAAAGATTTGTGTTTAAAACCCAATCCTTATATTAAATGTGGAAACAGATTACGAAACGGATGAACAGACGTGTGTCCATAACCTCCGGGGTTTGGTTTCAAGACTTCCCGACGAAAACTACTATACATTGAAATACTTGTCGGCATTTCTTAACCGAATCGCTCTTCAGAAGGAAAATCGTATGACTTCTGCGAACTTAGGTTTGAATTTGGATTTTGATTGTTGTTTGCAATCAATGAATAAATAATTGATTTTATATTTAAAGGCATTGTTTTCGCGCCGAATATATTCCGGGTAAACGTCGACAACTATAAGGGACTTCGCGACCAATCGGTCGCCAATGAAGTCGTGTCACTGTTTATCACTAACTTTGAGGATATATTTAGTGTCGATTCAATTGATAATTCATTTCAGACTATGTGTCCGCTCACTGTCGAGATCCCAGACATTGGTCTCAACCCCTCATTATCTGTTGATTCAAATGAAATACCGGCTCTTCTTCTCAACACAACACAAGAAAACCTATCAAACCGTAAACGCAAAGAAAGTAAATGTATGTCCAGTTCTCCGCCGATTCGTTCAAACTCTGAAGAAATGCTTTCAGACTCTAAGGACAAAGACATCCGTCGGTGCAGTAGTGATGAAAATGTTTTGAATAACACATTCATAACTGCTGTCAACAAATTTGAAAATTTGAATTTCCGTAACACTTCGAGTCCACATCCGCCCGAAGCCAAGCGCCGCGAACTCGACAGTGAACGGAGCGGACAGTTGTCTGACGAGAAACAACAGAAATCTGAAGAATTCGACGAAAACTATGAATTTGTTGAGAGTTTTGGTGAAAAAGAAAGTGTTTTAGAAAAACAGAAATCATTTATCGATGAAATTGAGAACATTTCCAGTGATTTGAATGAAAGCTTTGATTATAAGGAAAACCAAAACCAAAATCAAAACAAAGTTTCCTTAAAGTCGTGTCAAACGTCTCAAAGCAATGACGAACGCAATTGTCGGCCATTAGTGGAGATAACTCCGACTGAAAACTGCAATAATGTTATCAACAATAACAACAACAGAGACTTTCCGCACCTGGACTTTAAAGCTATGCTTCAAAACGCGGCGACGAATGAACCCATTCTTTCTGAGCACCGGTATAGTTGGCCGCGCACTTCACACGAGACGGAAGGAACGGGCGATCTTTCGGCGAACATTCCATCAAACTCTGTCTCACAGTTCTTAAAGAAAGCGGTTTCATATGAGGCGCCGCTCTCTCCCAGTGCTTACAGATCTTATCTGAGTAACCGAACCATTCATTTGGACCCAACAATACCGCCGACCCCACCGGTGGAGCAAATAAAGGTGTTTACGGCACCCATACGTGAGGCCAAACACGTGGAGACGACAAACACAAGCATTCGATCGATTACTAAGAAAATACAAACCATTAAAAAGAAAATCAAATGTTTTGAACACGAATTTGAAAAGAAAAACGGATTCAGGCCTTCAATGGAGCAAAAGATGAGTTGCCCTGAAGTCAGGGGTTTTCTCTTAGACGTCAATAAACTAAAGAAAGACTTAAAGGAATTCAAAGACGACTTATATATGGAAACCAATGAAAAGGAAAAAATGATTTCTTTTGAGATCAAAGAATTCAATTGTAATCAGAGTTTAATGAATATTTCGGAAACCATTAAAGAAATTGAGAGAAACATTGAAGAGAAGCGCAAATACGCCAAACGACCCGAAATACTCGAAGAGATGTCCGCCGAAGAAATTGTTGAGGAAAAGGTCACTCTTCAGAAGTCTTTACTTCGTTTTGAAGCACTTTACGGTCGGCCCACTACTAAGGCTGAACGCGATATTGTCCGACCTTTATATGACAGGTTTGGCACTCGTATTCACAATCATTTTGTGTGCATTTGTTAACCAAATATTATTGAAATCCGTTTTCAGGTACCGAATCGTTAAGCGATTGGTCGCTAAAACAATGCCACCAAAGCTCGGCAGCAAAGACTCGGTTGAGTTACAGCCCATCTTAGAGCACATCGCTATGGACTTCACCTCTCCCTCCCATTCCAAGTGTGAGGGCATTGTTGGCAATCAAACTCAAAGTGATTCAGAAGTCGGTGCTATCGATGAAAATGCATTAAACAATAGTTCAAAAACAAGTGTCAAAAGTGAGTATAAGTGCAATAATTTACACGAAATGTCTTTACAAGAACTCAACGAACTGTTGGGCGAAACACGGCTTCAGAAGAAGAACTTGAGAACAGTTTTGAGGGATTTTGAGAATGAATTCTTCAAAGTTAAGGGAAGGAAAGTGGAAAAGGAGGACAAACTCAATATGGGATCGGTTTATACCAATTATAAGGTTTGTAACACTTATTTCAATTAATCACACCTTCGGTTCATTTGTACCCCTTTATGATAGCCATACCTGTAATCAGTTCCTCTGTTTTTCCTGTTTATTATTAAACGTAAAACTATTCAAAAGATGAGGTGTTCTTGAAGTTTGAGTTATTTTAAGACTTATTACCTGAGAATCAGTTGTTCTTCTATTCAATCGTAAACTAATTAACAATTGTTTGCAAAATATAACAAAAAATACATTTTATAATAATTATAATAATTGGTTTGCAATTGCTTTTCAGCACACGAAAGGAAAACTTCGCTTATTGGAGGCACTGGTGTCTAAACATGAGTCGCAATTCAATTTAATTGTCATATAATTTGATAAAATATATTCAAAACAACAACTTTTTGCTCATTTTATTCATTTATTTGTCTTAATTTGTAATTAATTTAAGTTTTACTTAAAATATTGTTCAGAATTTTGATTGACGTTTGAATTAAAGGTTTAATTCATTTCAATATTCAATATATTTTCAAAACTCTATTCATTTGAAACGAAGAAAGAGTTTATAACAGAAAAAATAGAAAATTTATTTTTTGCCACTTTTTCCTCATTTATTGAAATCTGTTTTTGCAGTCAAACAGACAATTGAATTAAAACTTCATTCAAACGATTCAATCATTCTTTGCAATGAAGTTCTCTATAATATAGAGCGCTGTAAAAGATATCGCTTTTATATATCGCTATAAATATCTAATAATTACTTATTTTTCTCATTTGTTTTGAATATTATTTTACTTTTTCTCTAATCTCTAATGCATTTACTTTTTTATTCAATATATTGTTGTCTTTATTATCAGAACTATTAATCAATAATTTAATACTCATTGGAAAGCATTAAAAATCATTATTTCTTTGCCAATGCTTTAGATCTATGTTTTCATTAAACATTACTTATATATAAAATCTGTATATTATATGACAAGAGTTGTCAAACAAATCATTCAATGTTTGAATTATAAGAAAAATTACTTAATTTCAAGAACTACTCAACAAATTGTGAATAAAACCCAAAGCTATGAATGATATCGATATTTTAGACTAACTTTCCATTACCTGTCAGTGAAATGATCGCTCAGCCGTCTGTACACATCGTATATATAATACAAATATTTTTGCCATTTATTCAGTGTTTCATTAATATCTGAATCGTTGGTTAGATTTATGACTAAGATATCGATATCTAAACATTTTATACGCAATTTGTTAACCAGTTTTGAAACAAAATTATTTATAATAATTCAAACAAACAGTGAAATGCTTTTCAACTCTCATTTGAATATTGTATTTATAAAATCAAATATTTATAGATTTGTCAAAATATTTGAGTGTTTTAGTCATAAATTAGAGTAAAATCTTAAACATTTAAAACAAAAACATATTTTCAAATAATTTAAGATTTCATTGCATTTAATAATCAATTGTAATGTTTTCGTCATTTCATGTTATGATAAAACGATTGAACAAAAGACTGAGTTTAAGGGAAAACTATTTTTTCGACGACTTATTGGTTTGAAATCCAAAGTTAAACAAAACATAAATTAGTTTTACATTAATATTATATTTAATCGTAATATTGGTCTATAATTACAATTAACCCAAACCTCTGTCTCAATGTTTTCTAATCTTTTTTTGAACTTTTATTGACTTAAAGTTAAATTCAATTTAAATTCAATTTATTGATTGATTGTTAAAAAATAAATTCATTTTATTTAATACTTTGTTTGAAATATTCATTCATTTATTCAATTGAAACAAAATTTAACGCAAAATATGATATGAAATAAATATAGGAATAAAAAACTTTTAATAATTAACTGAATATCAAAACAAAACAATATTTTAATGAAAAACAAAGTAATTATCTATTATTTGAGCAAAACGTCCAAAACTTTGCTTTACTTTCAAGAGAAGAGTAAAACTATGTTTGAGTTTTCAATTAGATTTGATTTTTTACGATTTGGACTACAGTTTCGGTTAATATTAAATGATTTCTGTAAACAATTTTTGCGTTTATAATATCCGTCCGCACAGTTAGTCTGTCCTAAAATTTATTGACAAAAAGTTTATATTTTTGATAAATAACTCAATTTTGAGGTTTAGTTACCATAATATCCAATATTATTATTATTAGAATCGCGTGAACTCTGATTAGTGTTTGCAGTTTCAGACAACGTATGGTAGGATTGGTTAAAAGATTCAGTGCTTATTTCACCTATACTTGAGTTATAATGACTTATTTTCCTCCGTTTTCTTTCTACTCCTTCCACATCATGCTCTTTGGGTTTGTAAGTGAAAGGACGTGGCTCACTATACTCTCCATCCCTAGGCCTAAACAGTTGCAAATAAACCTGAACTGAAGTCTCAATATTTTGGTCTCTATAAGGAGGAGTACGGAAGACAATCGCCACCTGACAGGAGATATCAACAAAGTTGTGATATAACTAAGTGAGGGAATGGTGTAATACCTGGTGATGAACATCGGCTTCAGTGAAGTTACCGAAGGCTTCCCAAAGTTGATTGCCTTCGCTATCGGTTTCAAAGAATCGGATTTTGATTTCCTTTTTGTTAACTTTTTCGCAAAGAAGAAACACTTCTTCGTCTCCTGAAGTCAATTCATATTAATATTAATGAAATTCATGCCTAAAAACAATCACTTTTGCGTCAAATAGTGATTTAATTATACATTAATTACATAATAAATATATTTCGCAATAAAAATGCAATAATTATTTTGTTTTTTCATTTATTTATTCACAAAAATAATTAAAATTCAATTCTCAGACGAAAAACCGATTTTGACATTAAGTCTGAGTCGAAAAATAAGTTAAGGATTCAAGTCATGAATAAATCAGTGAATCATTGAATGCAAAGATTCAGTGAATTATTTTTTAACTCATTTTTAGACAGTTTACTAAATAAGATATAAATTAAGTCTAAAATTGAAATATAAGTGAAAATGTATTGAATTTTAACTAAAATTTAAAAAATTAATGTTTTTATAATTTTAAGCGATTTTTATATCAAATAATTCACTTTTTAACTCAAAGTAATAAAATCATTGACAGACCTGTTGCTGAACCGCAGTATTTATCCATTCTTACAATTTTAAGTTCCCCTGAATCTGGAGATTCTATTAATGAAATCATATTTCATTTAAATTCAGGTGAAAATGAATATTTACTTTGATTGGCGACGGGTCGGGAAAAAATAGGATTACAAATGGCATAACTCATATCATTTTCATATATAAACGCTTCAAAACAAATCTTCACTGAATTTAAGTTCATATCCTTTGCATCCCTTTCCGACTCCTCTCGAATCCTCTGTTTATCTATATCTAAACAAAATTGAATTTTATTTACAAATAAAAAACAAAATGAAATAAAAACCTGAAAGTTGTGGTGAATCTGAAGCAATGAATGAGTTGTGAAGTACTTGCGTTTCTTCTAACTTTCGTCTATAGATAATATCCGGGACCTCTTTCTTCCCAATGAAAAGAATTCCCAAATTTTGAAAACTGTTTACAAAAATCAATAAACAGTTTAATAAAAACAACACTTCTTGGAGTCAATAATCAATTACATGGCTATCATATTGTCGGACAGGGGTATAGTGCAGTGCCCCTCATCCCCGCAATGTCGTCCCATAAGTTTATGGACGTGAATCTTTGGTCTTTCTTCATTAGTGTAGAGACTGGCCCTGATATAGACCTGATTCGATGAGCGATAGTTTTCTAACTTTAATTAATTTGAAGATTAATTACTGCAAACACTTAATGCAAATCCAATGCAACCATACCTTAACAGTTGGATATGTTTTCTTGGTTTGAGAGCTGTTCTCTCCGGTCAGCCCTCCATGAGATCCCTTTTCACTCCTATACCTATACCTAATCCTGTTGGTCGGCTGCTCTAATATTTTTAGGTATGGCCTGTCTATCAATAAAAACAAATCAAAAGTATAACAAATAAACAGATTTTTAACGATTTTATAATTCATTAATTGAAAACACTTTCAGAAACTGTTTATCACTTACTCTGTTGTCTAATATTTTCGACATTGATTTGATGAGAGGTCTGTTGTGTTATATGTTGTGAATATCCGTTTTGAATATTAGTGCCAATGAGTGCAGGAATTGGAGAAGAAATGACAGAATTTGCAGAATTTCTGTTCACATTGGGTGCCTCTAAAGTCAATATAAGAGGTGCTGAAGAGCTGGACATTAAAGTTGCTGAAGAGGTCTGAAGATTATCACTATTGGTATCACTTGTATTTGTTATATCGATTGCAATCCCATTGATATAACAGTTATATGAATCTCGAGGACTATTGACGGCTGAAGTGGTGGTCGAAGTGTTGATCGTCGAGACATTTGAATGGTTTGACGGCAAAGATAAATGACTTAATTGTTGAAGAGATTCAATACTATTTTCAGACACATTAGGCATCAGATAATTAGGGTTTTGTGCAGACATTTATCACAATTGAAAACAAATAATATTTTGTGTGAATTAAACAAACATTTTATAAATAATAATGAAAATATTATTCATTTGTTTTGTAGTTTAATAAAAACAAGGCTTTGTTTGAGTGTATAATTAATTCACAACCAATTCATAGAGCATTTAAATTATGAGAAACTGATGAAAGAATTGACTGAAAAAACTTTACGAAAACCTTTTTTCCATAGTTTTTTGAAATTGAGTTGAATTTTGAAAATTTCCAAAATATCTGTCAATCGATTCAATTAATGAGCGATAGATTGACTGCTGAAGACTCAGTGAAGAGGGAAGTGCTTTAAGTGTGAAAAACCCAGAGATAATTAAGTGATGTTTAATATTAGACACAATTAACTGAAGAAGTGGTTTGTATTATCAATGACTGACACTTAGATAACAAGACATTATTTATTAAAGTAATTGTTATTCAAAAGACATAACGAATAAAAAACATTAAAATATTTCTCATTTAATCAAAAAATATCTTAAAATATGAAACATTTTTTGAACGCAATATTCAATGATATGTTTGGTTTGAATGAAAGTATTATTGAATTTATTGTTAATTTCTTTATTGAACTGAAATCTCATTGAAGTGAAAACATTTATCAATAGATTTTTGTTGAAAGCAAACGACAAAAGAAGCTCTGAATGACGTCAGGTGTGCAAAAAGATTGTGCATAAGTGTCCCTGAAGTTGCGGAAAATCCAGAACTTTTAATGTCTTAAGAGTTGTTTGAATCTAAATGATGTTCAATAGATCCTCACTATTAGCTACGGTTACACTGGTTTTTGGAGAGACCTTGTTGTCAGCCAACAGTTGCATAACTTCTTCAGAAATTTTGTTCAAAGGTTTTAGCATTTATTTCATAGCAATACTTATATCAGAAGAAAAAAACGATTTTTAAAATTGAAAAAAACTTTTCATAAGATTTAGCGTTAGATTAAGTATTGTTTGTTTGCGAACAAACCTCAAGTGAAGGACGTCTTGCTTTCAAAACTCAATACTAATATATGAGAAAAACTCCTTCAACAGAACGGCCCCTAAAATGACTGAATATAACTAAATGTAAATTAAATTTCAAATCATTATTAAAAACAATTATATTTTTAAGTTTAACGTCTGATTAGAGTAGAAATCATTTGTAAAATAATTATTAATATTTGAATTTTTGGCACATTTTTGCAATTAATTTCAATTATAAAATCATATAATCATTCATTTTGTGGACAATTATTCATACTTTCCTCCAACTCTGTTGTTAACTATGATTTCATTTGCTGTAAAAATACAATAATTTGATTAAACTATAGAAATAGAAACCATTAAACAATTAGTTTTCACTTCTTGTCCTAAATTTTGTTTCATTTCAATGAAAACTTATTTATTTTGTTTTCATTCAATATTTTGTGATCAAATTGCTGTCATTTTAACAAATGTTGTAATGACTTGCCTTCGGGTCACTCAACGGATGAAACTATTTTTTCAAACTTTTGTCTCATTTTCATAAAAGAGTTTTGTATTCAATGTTTTTGATAACAAAATTCAGTTTTATTTAAATAAAACTTTTATTTCCTATTAATTGTTAATAGAATTTGTTTTTCATTGGATTTTCATTTCAAAAACATTTCATTTTCTGTAAATAATAATTTACATAAAGTTTGGTAATTGAAAATTAATTATAATAATTAAACACTAATATCATCCGTCTATGACCCAACTATGACCCGTCTTATAACTCAGATAATTAATTAACTCTTCAACTATAATTTAAAAGTGAATATATTTTTGTAATTAATTATTACAATCAATGACTTCATTCATATCAGAGTTTTCCTTCACTTTCTCACACATTTCAAGCGATTGTTAGTATTATTGAAGTTTCAAATAATTAGACAATTATTATATGATAAATGAATTGCATATGAATTGTGACGTAAATCGATGTTTCAATAACTTATCCATTAATTTGATGCATAGTTTACAACAGATATATACAGATATTGCAAAGAGATATCACTTTATTTTTATTTTCACTCAAATTGCAAATAATTTCAAATAAATTGATTAATGTTTTACTATTTTCACTCAAATAATGCATTTAAGGGTCAAATACAATGTTTTTATAGTTTTAATTATCTTTAAATAGTATTTGATCAATGTCAAATAATGTTAATCTTTAAGAAAAGTTTGTGCTTGTTCAATTCATTCTTATTATTGATTATTTTATTAAATTATTGTATTTCTTGGAAATGAGTTATAACTTATAAGACTTAGAATTTCTTGAAACTTCAAATATTTTAAATTAACTAGTTCCAACTACTCATTATTCTCCTTGAATCATAATTTTTCAAATATTGAATAACAATCACATTTTGGATAAAAGAAATAATTCAATTATTCAATGGATATAATGAGTCTTAGGATTAGTAATCAATCAATAAATAATTGATTTTACTTTTGATTTGACACAAAATACTTAATATTTTTCCCAATAATAAGTAAAGCAATGATTGCTTAGACTTAAGTATAAATAATGTGAAAGCTATTCAACATTCAGTTAACTGTTATAAAAGTCGACCTTAAAATACACATATAAATTGTTTCGGAACAGTGAACAGGGATTCAGAAATAAGTGTAATGTAATTAACATTATTAAAGCATTACTTCAATAATTTTCAGTTGTTTTAAGTTTTTGAAAATAAAAACTAAAACTTTTATTGATTTATTGAAAATCAAGAATAATATTGAAATCAAAAGAACATTTGATTCAATAATAATCGAAAAAATATCTAAAAAATTGAATTTAAATATAAAATATTTCATTCATTTGTTGTGTTTTGTATTTATTATAAAATTTTGTTGAAAACAAATCTATAATTAAATTTTGTTTTTAATTTTTGACAAAACATAAAAATATTTCATAAAATGAATCATTTATTCATTTATTTATTTTATTTTTACTCAAATTCTTCTCAATTGTATTATATTTTCAATCTTTACTGTTATACCAAACTATAGGCCAGTAATACAAAAGTCTTTTTTACGGAAGTTTTACTATTTGTGGCGATTTATGTAAACCATATCCCAAACCATATCTCCGTTTCCGGTTTTGTGTTTTATTTATTTTACTTTTTTTTAAACATTTTCTCAATTCAAATGTTTTGATCATTTATTTCGCATTAATTTTATAAAATATTTATAAAATCTAAAACTATTTTTATTTTTTTATGTTTTGAAGAGTTTTTTTCATAAATTAAATCACAATTCAATGATTGAATGTTTTTTTAAGGACGAAATCCAATAAAATGATTAAATATTGTATTTGTTTATTAAAATTGTAATCAATTTATCAAAAGGTGTTTAAATATGTAATTAATTAATGTTTGAAACAAATACTGGCCCCGGATTTGCCATACTTTCACTATATGTTTGTGTGATTTTTATGTGACTTTTACTTATATTTCACTTATATTTTATTTTTTTCAATACTGAGATGTAATTATAGTTTTTGTGACAAATATTTGTGAAAAATATATTTGAAAACTACTCCCAAAAACTATTTTCCTGTTTTTGAATATTAATAATGAGTGCAAAGGAAAGGCATTTTAAAACTTATTCAAAACTTCAGAATATTCTTCACTTTTATTGTAATTTTGCAATCATTTTGTGATTTCAATCAAAACTGTTATTTAGTCTATAATTATGTGAAATATATTTGTGTTTTAAATTCAATTTTAATAATGATTTTATCGATTGTATTGTTATATTCACTGAATTTTGTGTTATCTCAAGAAAATTACAATTATTTTGTTGAAACAACAATATCTCAGGGAATAATCAGGGGTTTGAGGATAAGTATTGGTAAAGGAAGGGATGGTTTTGCTTTTTTGGGCATTCCCTACGCAACACCACCTTATGATAAACTCAGATTCAAAGTAATGTTGAAGTTTTGAATTTCTTGAAAAGTGATTTAATAATTAATTGCCACACAATTAGCCCCCTGTGCCTCATCCCGGGTGGAGTAGAGTACTGGACGCCACAAACTTTAGATCTTTGTGCCCACAACTAGACTCGAGAGGTAATCGTTTGGGTTCTGAAGATTGTTTGTTTCTGAACGTGTATGTGCCGGGGGTTGTAAGGGTAAGGATATTATTGTTTCATTAATTTTATAAACATTTCAATTATGACTAAAAAATCAGTATTTTTAAAAGACATACCCCAAACCTTAAACCCTTAACCTCTAAACTCTAACCCTGTTCCTTTGTTTATTTTAAATCACTAATAAATCGATTAAATGAATTAAATTTTACTTTTTATTGAAATCTTAAAAAAGTTATGAATTTTTAAGTTTAAGACAAGTATTTAAATATTATTTTGAATATCAGAGACAATCAACTACTGGTTCACAAGTGACTAAACATCCGGTTATGGTTTTTATTCAGGGTTAGACTTATTTGCATTCAAATATTTCAATTTCTCTAACTTGTGTTTTAAAACCTGCAACTGTGCAGGGGAGTCTTTTGAAAATGGTGACAGTGCTATGTATGGCGCAGAATATCTTTTAAACAAAGATGTAGTTGTCGTTACTTTCAATTACAGGATCGGTATATTAGGTATAGTTTTTCATTATATATTGAGTTTTGGTTTTCACTTAAATATTTATAAAATCAAAGGATTCTTAAGCACTGAAGACGAAAGCGCTTCAGGAAATTGGGGATTACATGACCAGAAACTAGTGCTGGAATGGGTTCGCAATAATATCGCTTCATTTAATGGAGACCCTAATTCGGTGACAATTTTTGGCCAGGGATCAGGTGCTGCTTCAGTCATATACCACATAATATCCCCCTTATCTCAAGGTTTTCTGCAATAAATAAATAAAATTTTAGTTTTTATTGATTTTTATTTCTCTTAAAAGGTTTATTCCATAAAGCGATAGCACAGTCTGGTTCTGCTCTGTGTGATTGGGCACTGGTATGCTATCAGTTATATTTTTTTAATGTATTTAATGAACATTTACTGAAATTACTTAATATATTAATTAAAAACTTAAGGAAAGGTCTCCACTTTCAATGGCCAGGGAAGTGGCACAGAGTGTGGGCTGTCCCACAACAAGAAGTATTGATTTAATCAATTGCTTACGAAAAACACATTTTAGTCTATTATTGAAGGCTCAGTCATCAGGAAAGGTATGCTTTCAATAGATTTTATTTGTTTTTATTAGTTTTGAGTAAAACTATTGTTTAAATACAAACACAAATAGATTTTCGGGGAATTCCCTCAGCGATTGGCACCAGTAGTTGAGAGGACAGGCAGTAATCGGTTTATTCCGGACGAACCAAGAGTTTTGATTAATTCTGGAAATTATCAAAAAATACCACTAATTATGGGAACGACAAGTGACGAGACGTCTTACTTCTACCCGAGTTTGTCATCAATTGATAAAAACATTAAATAATTGTTTAAAATTTGAAATTCTTTGCAGTTTTGGTGAATGACTTGCAATTAAGAAGAGATCCAAAAGCACTCGAGAAACAAGTTTTGCCTAAATTTTTAGAGGCGTCGACACATTTTAAAGGACCGAAACAGAGAGACATTTTGCAAACAATTTTGTTTAAATATTTCAATTCAATTGATTTGAAGAACATTTCGGACATAAGCTATCGATTTATTAATGTAAGGCTCTGTTCATAAAGTATAGGCACTGTAAAGGATAAAATTTATTTTAATAATTACTTTCCACTTCTTATCAGATGAGCTCCGATGCACTTTACACGGGATGTATTGATGAAACCCTCAAACTCTACACTGAGAACAGTGTGGACGCACCGGCATATATGTACTTATTTTCATATAAAGGGAAGAATAGTTTGCTTAACATATTGTTAGACAATTCCCAAACCCTGTTTGACACCGGGGTCTGTCATGGGGACGAACTCTTCTATTTGTTTGATCTGAAGATTAGTTCTGAACAAAAAACCCACAAAAATAGGAAAGACCTGCAAATAAGTGAACGAATGCTAACTCTTTGGACAGATTTCGCCAAATTTGGGTAAAAATCATAATTTCAATAATTTTTTCATTAATTTGAATAACATTTCAATGAATTTCAGTCAAAGCCCTCAATATATAAACTATGAGTTCCCGCGTTGGGACAGATTTGATGGCCTGACACTCAGTTATTACCGAATTGACAAAGATTTACGCCCAGAGAGTGCTTACCGTCAGTCAGAGGCGCACTTCTGGTCACACCATTTGCCGAATCTTTTCGGTGATTCACCACTAGTTCAGCCCCTTTCCAATAAAGGCCGGCCCTATGCGACACTGGCCTGGACTATGATTGGCATCTCATTAGCATTGGTTTTGTTAATTGTTATACTTTTGGCACTTCTTTATTATCAAAGAAAAAGTCAGAGTTTTAGAGCTCAACCGACAGAAGGGTCGGCCATCTCTTCCACCGGTTCGTCGTTTTTGTATTAATTTTGATATTTGTTTGAATAATGTATTTATTTTTTGTTAAGATTTTTCAAATTATTATAAAATAAAATATTTTTAAACATAAAATGAATTCATAGTAAACTGATTATGAGAATATAGTTGACCAAGGTTATGCATATGTATTGATAAAACTCATAATTATTTATTGGAAACAAATTATAGCAATAAAAGCCAATATCAGGTCCGCACAGGTGTTCAATGAATGACACGATTTTGAATCTATATATTAATGGAATTCGTCTTTTTGTTTGACTGACATATGAATAAAGTTGAGGAATGGGTTTACGTGAAGAAGTGCTGATCCAAGTGCTCATCTTTATCATCATTATATTGCCAGTAAAACACGTGAAAGTAATGAATGCACAGAATATTCGAGCAAAAAATAGTGTGTCCTTATGATGAACGACATAAAGTGCTAACTGGAAACCCGGGGTCAACACGTAATACACAATAAATGTCATACAACGGAAGAAATAGTTGCAATCTTTTACTATTTTCTCAACATATTTGTGTTCATAGAGTGCTTTCATTAGTAATATATTTCTATGTTTTTCATTAGTTTTGTTTAAAATATAATTAATTTTATCATTAATTTCATTGAATTGAAATTTGAATAACGTAGAGCACCCGAACCATACAATCACTGCAAACCAAAGTTGTCCGAATTGTTGTACGAAATATATTGTCATTAATATTAAACTAATTGTTGTATTAATTATTGAAAAATTATAGTTTGGATCCAAATATGCGATAATTATTGAAGAAATATACATAACTTGAGTCCAAAATAATGTCAAATAAAACATCGGTTTTAATAAATATTTTGTCAAAAAATCAAATCGTTTTGAAAATAAGTAAAAATTGTTTTCATTTAAATTGTGTTTAAAATTATTGTATTTTAAATCATAAAAGTATTTAATCATATAAAAAGTATTTGTCATATCTTGATATTGAATGATAATTCCAGTGAAGAATATTGTAAATGTGAATGAACAAACCATCAAGGAAATTAATTTTTCATTACCCCAGAGATATGCCGTGTCCTTCAGATACTCCTTAAACCATGGCTTTTAATTTTAAGTTTAATTTTATGATTAAATAAAAAGTTTATAATAAAACTAACCTTGTTAATTAAAGCAAATGATAAAAATTTCAATGTATTTAACAGAACCATTAATCTCAAAATTGTTACCAAGATAATTCTTTTTTTACTTTTATAACCAGAAACATATTCATCACAATTAGATAAAACCGATAAATAAAGTGTTTCATTGAATCTCTCTAATCTTATTATACTATTAATAAGCAAATAGTGAGCAGGATCAAAATAAACAATGTCATCAATATGTTTACCAGGGTTTGAATTTCTCTTCATTTTGTTATCTTTGATCTTATTTTTTGAATTTATTTGATAAAACAAAACTTCAATTTCAATGAAACAAAACAAATCCAAAACTTTACGAAAACTTTTGGATTTAATGACAAAAATATTTGAAAATAATAATTGAATTTTGAATTAGTTTTATATAAAATCTCAAAATATATCTAACGATAAAATATTCACTTTCAATACTGTATATGTAAACTAAACTTAATTGAATTATTGCGTGATATTAATCTTGATCTTGATCTTGGTAATTAAATTATAATTTGAAGTTCTTATAAAAAAATATTATCAATAACTTATAGTTTAAATTTCAAACAGATAATACTTTCCCATCAAATTGCGTAAATTAAATAAAATCTATAATACCCTGTACATTGTACAGTGTACAGGGTACAATATATAGATTCTATATTTTCCAGAGTTTAATGAAACAAAGATTACTTTAAATTATTTGTTTATTTAATAAAAACTAAATTAATGATTAAAAACAACATTATATTAATTAATAATAATTGACAACAATTGACATTCGTCATTTGACAATCTTAATTTGACATTGCTCAATTGCTCAATTTAAATTTTTATTAAAACTATTGTATATATATTGAAACTTATTTTGCAAACTCTATTCAACATTAGATTTAAATCATTTAAATTACTATAGATTTACTACAACCGCAAAAAAATAAGAGATTGGGTTGATTGAGCACAGTTGAGCACAGGTAGGTTATTGGAAAGGTTTGAAACAGAGTTTAACAAAAACAACCCTTTTATACCATTTTATACCCTTTTATATAGAAATTTAATTTTAAACACATTTTGAGTCAAAATTTCAAAATTTATTTGTTTTCGCGAATAATCTTTGGCCGAAAGTCGGGTGCAATCGCTCGGTTCAGCTCTGATGCGTATAAATCCAAACGCTGTGTCATCTGAAGGGATATTAATAAAAATTAATATGCATTAACAGCAAAACCAATGAGTGCTCGCCTTAAAACCCCAGTGATCCCGAACCTGACGACACAGATTCAAATCAACTTCTGCTATAAGTAATCCCTCGTTAACTCTGGAAAGACCCGGAGTTCGTGAGCCGTCGGGAGCGGCGATATAACTGGAGCCGTAAAAGTGACCAAAATCTTTGTGCGCAGGTTTTCCGTCACCGGAAGTAAATTCATTGACAAATCTTTCCTTAAATACAAAATAAATTATTTTAAAGAGATAAGAGATTTCAATCAAAAATGAAATGACATACCGTTCCCACTCTATTGATAGCACAGGTAAAGTAATGGTTAGCGATGGCAGCATTTCGGGCCTCTATTCCCCACAACGGCTCACTCAGATCCCCAACAGTTGCCGACGGATTGAAGACAATTTCGGCGCCATTTATGCCATACATTAACCAATTCAAGGGATGATGTCTTCCGTAACATATATTGACCGCTATTTTACCAAACTTAGTGTCAAATACCGGGTGACCTAAAGTGCTCTCCATATAATAGGTTGACTAAAATTGGGGTTTAATTCAGTAAAATAAATGTTTAATAAAAATATGATGAAAACATAAAATACCCCTAAAATACCCCTAAAATACCCCTAAAATACCCCTAAAATACCCTTAATTTAAAAACAAGTAATTAATTAAATAAGCAATTGTTTGAAACCTCATTGAAGTCACCGACGCGTGGGATGTGATTCTTACGGGTTTTGCCGATTACTCGTCCGGTGTTTGATATAACGACTGCTGTATTCCAGAGGATATCCCCTCCGTTCTCATCCCTTTCCAGAATCGGAGATATGATAACCATATCATTGTTTTTCGCAAACTTTAATTCATTTCAATTAATAATTGAATTAAACTTTAGGTTATCTTCAATAAAAAAAGTTAAACCTCTGACAGGAAAGTAGTGGTCGGACCTGTCTCTGCATTTTCAGCCATTTCAGTCCAGGGTAGTCTCTCTCGGGTGCAAAATGCAAACGGCATTGCTTTCAATATATTAAAGGTTTTGTTAAATATTGCATGAATCGATTGTTTTTACACTAAAATCAAATCAACCTCATTTGTTAACCGTTTAATTAATTTTTATAAAACTTACCATGATTAATCTCCCTACGTGTGCGAATAAAATAATTGAAATATGATGTTCAGAAAATTTACAATGAATGACTTATTTACGAATATTGTGAACATTCCTCAAAAGTAACTGTGCAAACATATATGTCAACAATTCAATGGTTAGATAACAATTATTTTAAAATATCACGATGGTAAATTATGAAATGGGTTCATATTCAATATAATTAGTAAAATTTGTACTGGGTCAATAACCCAATTTAACATGTGGGTCCATTATTCTTTTGATATTGAAACGAAACATTTGCATATTTTTTGAAAATATATGGCCAGGAAGGTATTTTAATATTTTTTTATATTGAAAATTATCCAAAATTTGTGGATGCTATTATATCAATCGTAATTGATTATAAAAACAAAGAAAAAATCCTCTACATAAAATGTTTTCATCATTTACATTTAATATTATTTTAAAATATTTATAAAATACCCCCCTGGCCACTACAGT
>JAQGAT010000508.1:0-29560 GCA_034687845.1 Pantelozetes paolii | reverse complement strand
CTCTCTCTCTCTCTCTCTCTCTTTCTCTCTCTCTCTCTCTCTCTCTCTCTCTCCAAGTTGTTGGCAGAATTGTTAATCAATTGGATATTCATAAGATAATTAAATGTATGAATAGTTGAACACATTTTGCATTTATTTCGAAAGATTTTTTGAATTAATTGCAAAACATTTGAATTAAAAACACAATTGAAGTCATTATAAAATTTTAAAATATATTCAGAATAACAAAGAAATGCAAATATTTTTCAATTTATAATTCAATACATTATTTGCTTAAAGAAAATATTTTACATTTTCATTCACGCGAATAATTTTCAACTCAATTGATGCACAAAATTAGAGATTTGAATCAGATTTTACTTTTTTGAGTCTAAATATAGTTTTGTTTGAATTTATTTCACAAACTTTTAAAGATTTTCTATAAATTGAAAATCAGTTTACTTTTGAATAAATGTTAAACAGATTTAAGGATTGAATTTATTTTTAATGTTTTCTTAAGTGAGAAATGTTTTGATTTTGTATTGATTTATATCAAAAACTTCATTAAAATAGTGTTATTATTAAAACAATATTGAAAGGGAAGGGATGTATGAGATGTCAAAAAATCAAAGATTGGTTTTTGTTAAGCTCTACTCATCCAAGGGTGGGCTCATATGCTTATATACTGAACATCACTTAATTAGACGATTAAACCCTATTAATTGAAAGGAAAGGTAGACAATATCCATGTCATAAAATTGTGCTGAATTGTCAGATCAAAGCTAAGCCTTCGGTGCTCTTATAAGTAAATCAATACAACACTAAGTATTAAAAATTTATTCGCATTTTGAGGCAAAAAATAAAATATTTAATGATTTGTAAGTTTGAATGAAATTTAATTCAATTAAACGTTTGTTTAACTCATTATTTAATAAAATATTTTTACTTCCCTTTCACTCATAATAAACACAAAATAATAAAAAATTTATTGATTCGTAAAGAATTCAAAGTAAAAACTGTTTGTTTTTGTCAATCAATAAAAATACAGTCAATTCATAACAATATTATTTCTACTCTAATAGAGCACTGTCTTAGCCATAGGCGCTCATATAACACATCCCACACCTCATGGCTTTCCAAAAACCTTATATTTGTTTCACTGAATAATTACATTAAGAAAATGAATTCATATTTAGGAATGAGTTTTCAATAATTCATTTCAATTACATCTGAATATAGAGTAGAAGTGAAGAAATGAAAGTTTTTATCGATCGATAAACTACTGAACAGTTTGTCAGATATTTTTGATAAATATATTCAATTCAATGAAAACTCAATTCAAGAAAAATTTTAATCAATTTTATAATTTCATGCAATAATTCATGTTTTGATGAAATCTTAGATTGAATTGAGTTATCCTTTTAACAGATCAAACAAAAGTGCATTTGATTTCTAATATTTCAATAAATTATTCAAATAATGACTGAAATATAAAATTCAAAGACTTCTGAAAAGAAAACTCAAAAATTCTTAAATGAAAATAAATTTAAGCACAAAATAAAAAGCACTTAAAATTGAATAACAAATTGAATTCAATGCCAAAACATAACTGAATATTACATAAAGTGCTTATTATTCAGTAATAATAATAATAATAATGTTAATAATACTTACAAATAGCCCCTCCCTCCATTACAAAGCCTACAAAATAAATGTTTAATTAATTGATTAATTAATTGACTTATAATTTAAAACCTTAATTAAAGACTGAATTGAAAATGAATTGAATTTTGAGATAAAGTAAATACAAATTCAATTCAATATAAATATTACACTAAATGTTGAAACTTATGAATTGAAATGAAAATTACATTTATTACTGATTTTATAGCGAATTATTGCATAATTGAAATGAAATAATGAATACCTTTTTCAATATGAGGTGAGACGACCCTAACAAAGGGTGGGGCGAACGGGTAGTTCTCGGGAAATGTTGCGTTCAGTATCACAAAGTCTATCCCCAACTCTTTCATATCCCGGTAAAACTAAAATGAAAATTGAAATAAGATTTAAGTTTTTACACATATTTGTCATTAAATATTCAAAAGTCTATAATATTTAAAAGATTTTATAAAATGTTTGAAATGTTATAAAAATAATAATTATTTTCTATTTATAGTAAAAAACATTTTTGAAGATTTGTTTTCATAAATATTTAATTAAAGAGACCCTCAATCTATTCACAAAGACCTGGTTATCTAACATTTAATTATCATTCTGTGTGGAGAAGCAGATGTTATTCAAAATGTTATCCTTAAATAACTTTTTTTTCTGTATTTATGTACAAAAATATTACAAAGTTTTTACAAATGATGAAAAGTTTTGTATAAATTACTCAAAAATATAAAATTCAAAATCTCTTTCACTTTGAATGAACATTAAGTTTATGAATAGAAAGTGCTTAAGAAAGGGAAACGGTTTGGGAAAGGCATATGTTTTTGAGTTATCATTTGTAGTAAAGAAATAAAGTTTCGATAAATTGAGACAAAAATCGATACGAAATCAGAAATACTGAATGAAAAACAAGATTTGAAAGCCATTTGAAGTCAATTTATTCAAACAACTAATACATAAGTTTTTGTTTTATTATATATTAATGGATAATAAGCTCAGGGATGACATACCTGGGAGTCGGTGTCGAACTGATAGACTTTGATATTCCACTCATTGAGTGAGTCGTTAACCAATTCAATAGAGAAGGGCTTAAATCCGTTGTCAGTCTTATTGAAAGTACGGCTCAATTCTCTGTACTCTTTCATTAAACGACGCGATCTTATCGTACAATTGCAGGGTTTGTTGGATGAGTTGGTGGGAGATGTCTGTGCTATCGGTTGATCAGTTGTCGGTACTATTTGATGATTACGTGCCGTCGAGTGTCCACTCGTCAAACATATACGAGTCGACTGAGCGCTCGAATTGTGCGGCGAAGGAGAAGATGAGTGAGAGTTAGATGAAGGGGAAGAAGACATCGAAGATTTCTTTGAATGTTTACTTGTATTGTCTTTAGAGCCCACAGACCTGGCACTCGACCCACTCTTTAGGCGAAACAATTTGCGTAATGCCATCATCTCGAAAGACAACACACCAGACCTGTACTCACTATCTGTTCAGAAACACTCTTTAATAACCATCGGAACCATTGATCGTAACATTGATTCTGATCTTCATCTCAAATGTTATCTTATTTTCAATTTATCATTAGTTAAAAGACATTCAATGAATGCGTCAAACGATTAGATCTCTGCAAAAAGTGTACAAAATATTAGTTCTTCTGCTCTTATGGTTCATAAAAACAAATCTTAAGATTCTATTGAATCACTCGATGGAAAGGGTAGTGAAAAATCCCTTTCCTTTAGTCAATCAATGATTTTATTCGTCAACAAATTCATATATGAATTGAGAGACTGTTCTGACATAAACTGGAAATACTATCAGAGCTTCTATTAGTTGTGAAACTAAGCACTGATAGTCAGTAACGAACAGAACATGAGTTACATCACTGCAGGCAAACGCATCGGAGCTCAGGTTCAGTTCAGCCCAATTCAGGGAACAGTTGACTAACAGTTTCGAAGAATCCCTTTTCAATTCATAGATAACTTCAATAAATCCATTGAAAATTTGCCGAAAAAAAAGAAATCATATAAGTCTTCAATCATAAGGGGTTTGGGATGACATCGGGGGTAAAATCAATACATTTTGCACTTGTAGTCTAAATCTAAAACAAATTTTAGATTCATTTGATTATTATATATAGATATCAATCTTAAAATAGTTTTTTTGACCCCTTTATAAGGATTATACAAAAACTTGTTTTCAAACAGTTTTCAACACAATTTGATATCCATTTCATTTGATTGTCATTTAATTGAGAGTTAAATTCAAAATCAATTGAAAACTTTGAAAAAAGCGATGAATTGCTATCAAAATATATTTCATTAAATGTTAATTGAATTCAAACATTGAATTTCATAACAAAGTCTTCAAATATTTGAAATTCAATACACAATATATGCTTTCAATCCGATGTCATATTAAAAATATTTATACTTCAAATACTGACAAATCTATCTTATAATATACGAGCATGATTAAATATTAGAATATATTTTCATTAAATTATTTAAATCAAGAATTTTGTTTAAAAAGTGAATATAATATGAAAATTGAAATAAAAATCAATATTTTTATACAAAAATGAATATATTTTGGACTCAAATACAAATATAAAAGGATTTGTTGGTCAGAGATGAGACATTCAATAAATTATTATAACGTTAGACCAGTGCTGTAGACTCGGTGTAGAACTAAAGTAGTTTTCATAGAAAATTTGATAATAAATTCAAAACAAACATAACATAACCCAAACATAAACTAAACCTAAACTAAGAAAACATTTTTAGATTTCTCTTACATTTTATTCCTTCTCTTATAATAAGAAATACTTTTTCCAAATATAGTTGTATTGAAAACAATGTCATTTAAATTCAAATATTTATTAATTAATGCTTCTGGTGCTATACTTTCACATGATTAATACGATGAAAGGTCAAACATTTGAAGTAATCATGAAAAGAGACATAAATTAAGTTAACCCCCTGCAGAAATTTCATATTTATGTTTGACTAATAACTGGTAATTTGTGTTAATAACACAATTGTTTGATATTTACTTGTAATAAGAAATTTTGAGTCAATTTAACAAATATTTGAATAAAAACAATAAAATGTCAAACAAAAGGGTTTTATCTTTATTTCCTTCAAATTGTATACAATTGTTGAGTAAAACACGATTTTATCATAAAATTAAAATTCAGAATATTTTTCAAATAAAAACATTGTATTTGTTATAAATATACATCAAATATGCACTCTCTCGAGAAAATTTAGTATCGCATAAAGTCTCTAAAGCACCCTGGTATTACTAAAACATCTTCAATTCCCCCTGTGGACCACTCACTAAATCCTTGGAAACACCCCCTGATTTGAGAAATAAAAAATATTGAACAATCATTAGTCTTCAAACAGAGAATCAATAAAAGTAATGAAAGGAAGGACTGAATTGAGTAATGGTTTACAACAAGAATACACTAAAACCTAATCATTATTATTGTTTAGAAAATTTGAAACCCATTTAAATTTGAAAACAAGTTTTTGAGATTAATTTGAATGACAAACAAAAAACTTATTGCAAATAGACTGCAATTATTTTGAACTTATATTTGCAATAATTATTTGAACAATCATTACATCTTGTAATCCAAAGGGACTAATGAAGGGAATTATATCTCCGAAGGAAACTCACAATAAATCGATTTTTTCTCATTTCTTCCACTCTTTCTAATCAATAGTTAAATATTTTCCCAACAAATCATTTGTAAAATAATATTTAAAACGACTGAAAATTTTTATTAACAAAACATCTCATAATAAACTCTCTATTAATTGAATTAAATAACAAATAATTTGCATAATTTGTTTGAAAAATATTTTGCTTTAGACTGTGTTTAGAGTTAATTATTTTAAGGCTTTTATTATTTTTTTCTGTTCAATGAATACTAATTTCAAAACTACTCGGATATAAATCAATTGAAAATGGTTTTCAAACGTTAATGTGATTTAGCACTGCTGTTGTGCTCTTGATGAAATTGCTTTTTTAAATTAAATAAGCACCAGAATCATTAATTTTCTGGATTTAGTTTATTTTATCGTTTGAACAAATCTTAAGTGATTTTTCCAAAAACGATGAAATATTTTCAAATAATACTTAAATTTTTCTGTTCTTACACTAAAAACCCTTCATTTGTATTGAATATTCAGTGATTCGAGAGATTAATTGAAGACCTCTTCAGATAATAGCGACAAAGATATGAAGACATGGATTGTCTGCACTTAAGATAAACAATAATTAGTTGTCTGTCATTACTGAAGAAGTGCTGACTTATAGAAGAGAGTAAACTATTTTTTTGCCCAATAATACAGGGATAGTGATGGGGAATGAAACTTGAATACCCTTTTAAATGGCTATCTTTTGGATATATTTTGAGTTCAAGAAAATGTCATTTTCACTGTTTTGGACAACAATTTTCTTTTGAAGCAATTGTTTTGTCAGAATATTCCCGGAGGTTTGAAAAGTCTAAGCAATTCTATGCCCTCTGATTATCATTGGCTTTGAATATCCCTGGATATTGAGTAATAAATTAATAAAATATATGAAATGAATTGATTCACTAGTATTTCATTTGACGCCAAATCCAGAGTTTGTCATAAGATATGATGTTTTGCTTTGGAGACGACTTCACGAGATTTATAAACAAATACTTGAGATAAAGACCAAAAAAGGACTATAATATCTGATGCGCTTCATATTTATCAGCAGTTGCTAACTGTGCTCTCAAACTGCTGCAAATGGAAAAAGAGGGAAAGGATGGGAAAGGAGGGAACAGTATTATACACTTTAACTGAAAAACAAAATATCTAATCATAAGAGAAAATATTTGATTTGAAAAAAATTTGTTTTAAATAATAACTAAATTTTAATTTATTTTTAGAAAAAAAATCTCCGAAAAGTACTAAAAGACTAAATGCTATGAAAAACAAATTATTATTTCATTTGACAAAAACAGAAAAAATTACTTTTAAAAAGAAACATAGAGTTCACTGAAGATTGAATGCATGGATGAGTTTGAAGTTGTTTTTAATTTTCTTGTGTTTTTGACTCTTAAAAGAAATAACTCTTTGAAACTGATTATAGTTTTCACTTTGGTTTTAGACTTAATTAGATTTACTATCAAATCGTTTATTCATTAAAGTTAGGGATAGATATCTGAAAATAGATTGAGTTATAAATAAATATTAAAATATTTGAAAAATAAATAATTTTGAAAATCTATTCATAATTTATTCAAAGATTTTGAGACAATGTTTACAATAATTTCAATGCATTTATGATTTAAAGGCAAACGACTAATGATTTTTGTTTTGTTAAGGGGTTTTGGCATTCAATGAAATAACAAATACATTGTTTGCAAGAATTACATTCAAATTAATTAATTAGTGAATGACTTAACATTACTTTTGTAACAATAGTCACAACCGTCCACTCAATTCAACGCACAATTGAGTGCACACTTCAAAAGTGTAGTAAAACATGTTTTATATGCTATGAATGGTCTCTCTTTCGGATCTAATCTCAAGAAGAATGAAAATCAGTCCAAATATAGAGGAAAATGAAATAAAACTATTATACGAGAGAACAGTTGTGTAGTTGTCATACCAGTGCTATCTTTTATACAATTCTCTACTGAAGTTCATAGGGCTCTACAAATAATAATTTATTTCTACTCCAACTGTGATCACAATTACTTGAGTTAACCTTCAGATAGATTTCAATCAAATAAACACTTTCTTCAAACTATCTTGAACATTTCAAACGAGTGGATACACAAGAATACCCCCTTGAATAAAGAAATCGATTATCATTATTAAACCCCTTTTGTGTTTTTGTCATCAAAGGTCATAAGACAGCCATAAAATGTTTGGGCAAAAAGTAAACTATGAATGAAATGCTGAAATCATTACAGAATTCTGTTCTTCACTTTTACTACCGTTCCTCTCGTAAGATAAAAAATCAATTATTTATAGTGGAGTGGGTTTGAAGTCAAAGGTTTTTGGAATGGGTTTCAAAACTTTAGTTTCTTAAACGACTCCTAAAAAATTAAAATCAATTTTAGATGAAATAAATTGTTATTTTGTCTTAAATTTAATATTTCATTGGATTTTGACATTACTTTTGTTGACATGAAATGAAATTTTATTTTCAATTTAAACACAGAAATCATTGATTGATTTATTTTGAGTGAGAATTTGGTCCAATGAAAACAATTTCAACAATAATTGATTAAAACAAAAATTTAAATCAAATTTGTTTTGAAATCAATATTTTATTCACAATTTGTTTAAATGTTTAAATGAATGACAAGTTTTTCAATTCTTTTTAATATTTTAGTTGTGATTCTAAGCTATACTACAAATGCTTTCAATAAATTCAGTGGTTTTCTCTCTGACTCTTCTGACACACTATTTATCTTTAACTTGAGTTACCATTTGTGGCACATCTGAGACAAAATAGACAGAGATCTGAAGAATACTGGGAACCAATCATATGATGTCAATCAATACTCTCTATTGATTTATGCAATGTTTTATCACAATCTGACACAACATTTGGATTCACTAATTGAAAACATCAATAATTTTTTTATTGATTTATTGAAACAAAACTTTCAATAAATATCTTTTTCTCAGATAAACTGCTTTTTATGCAAAAATCATCTCAACATTTGAAATACTCAAAAACAAAAACAATTCAATTATAAACAGGGTCTGGCAATGAAGTCATATTCTGGTATCTCCTTTAGGATTAATAATCGACTGAAATATTATTTGTGTTTACGTTTACGACACAAAACTTTATGACAAAAAGAGGAAATAAAAGTAATTTTCAGACAAAAGACAAATCATTTTGTTTTGTTTGAAATATCTATGAAATACTTCATAAAAATACAAAACCTTTGAGTTTGTGGTTTCGATGATTTAAGCAAATACGCTCTTGATCAATTATTGATTACCTTGTGGATCATATATATATATAAATAGTCAGGTTGATTGATTAGACTAGAGAAAATAGACCTTGATAATTTATATTCAGTTCTATATTTAGCAACAATTTTTATACAAGACATGAATTTAATGCTTAAATAATAATATTTTAAAAAATGATTACAAAATATGAAAATATTTTTTATTTGCAATGAAAAGCATTTAAAGAATAGAGAGTTCAGTTCATAAGCGCTTCAATCAATAAATACAACAATTAGTGTCGGCCTTACGAACACTTGTATTAAATTCAGGAGTATTTAGAGGACTTATAAATCAAGTGAAGATTATTAAACAATTGTTTGATTGATATGTTTTCAGTATTAAATATTATGGGTTTATGTCTTAAATGTAAACTTGAATTCAATTATTCATAAATAACTGAATTTATTAAAACTGAAATCATTTGAAATGAAACAACATTTCTTTACCCCTGTATTACACAATACAAAGGGAAATAAAGGCGACGGTAAGGAAGAACTGCTGAATAATTACCAATGATTTATCATTTTCTCTCATTTTATTGAACGAGTCATTGAAAAATCTATTTTTAATTTTATTGAAAATAAATTTGAAATAATCGACAAATAATGGGATATTTTGTGTCATTTTGTGTCATTTGAATAATAAATCTATTTTTAATTTCTATAACTTTTGTCACTTTAATATTCACTTCAAATAATAATTTCAATATTTAATGTAATTTTTCAACACTTTTGCTCAAAATTTTGAAAATAATTTCAAAACAAATAATTTTTAAACATTTACTTAAATATTCAAAAATCCATCAAAAGCTGAAAACTATGTAAAAATTATTAAACATTTTTATCGTTAATATTATTCATGTATTTTACTTTTGCTTTGAGCTCTGTTTCGTCTAATTTTAATTTTGATCAATACTTCAATACAAACACAACTTTTGTGCTCTTTTTCTATTGTTTTCTTTAGTAAAACCAAATGTTTGGTTAAATCAACGATTGATTCATTGAAGGGAAGGGTATGGTGTTTTCAGTGCTCAGAATTGCTAAGAATTTGACTGACGTTAAGAATAAATGTATTTATTATTTATATAAAACTAAAGTAATTGAAGAAACTTAAGAAAAATCCATTTAATATACGATCCGTTTGACGACAGTTTATTACAGTGTTTGTCATGACTGACAGCAATGTTCATAACATAACAATCAATAGTTTGAATACAATTAAAAGTCATGAAAACAATCATTACTTTTATTTTTAACATTTCTTCTCGTTCTTTGTATTTATTATTGATTTTTGTGAAGAAATACTTGATTTGAAGTACAAAACAATGTTTTATTGAAAAAATATAGATTTAATCTCAAGAATAAAATATCAAACTTAAAAATGAAATGAAATGAAAATGTAATGAAAAATCTGCCGATAATTGGATTGAATTGTGTCTGAAATGAGGCCAATCATTGATTATTCTTAAGATAACTCTAAAAAAGCAAATAAAGAGACAATTGTTTTCATTATTTATTATTAAATTTAGTTTATATTAATAGTTCAGACAAAATCAAATTACCAGAGAATACAGTGAACACCCCTTTACCGCCCACAAGTATATACCCCTTAAAAGCAAAATCACTGAATCTATTGTTATTTTTCAATAAATATTTTTGAAGACTTTACAAAATATATCTGAAAACTTAAAACTTTCCTAAAATAGACTTTCCTTTCAATCTATTTCGTGGTTAGACTACAGAGTATTAACTGTATATTCAATTGAATTGTGTTTCACTGAAAACAGTCGATGTGTTTGTTATAAATTGTGAATAAATGTGAATATAATCTAAAAAAGAGAATAAAAAATGAGAATTAAATGAAAACCTTTTACAGAAATATTTTAATTGAAGTATTTATTCAATATTAAATGAGAAATGAACTTTAAAAACAAAGAAATCTCTTTATTCACAAATAGCTAAACAAAGTAAATGAATGAAATTATTTTCATATGAAATCAATATTTATATTAAATTTAATCTCAAAGATATGTAGAAATAAATTATTAAAACAATGAATCTCTTAAACAAAAACACATATTTAGACAAAAATATATTGAAATTAAAATAAATAAATAATTAAAATATTTTTCACTAAAATATGTATTTTTATTTAATTATTCATTGAATCGATTGAAAGATATTTTTTGTTGAAGAAAAAGTGTTTTGAATATACAATCGATTGAATGAATTCATTGATTGATTGATTGGTATTTAATTTTCGTGTCTTTTTTACGAAATATTTTCCTGAATTTGAAAACAACTTTCAATTGAAATGAATATAAATATAAAACTTTTATTTCAAGAACACTTAAGCGAATAAATTGATGATAACTATCGGTTTAATAAGCTTTTAAAGCATTTGTTAGTATTTTTCATTTTTTTTATAAAAAACTTATAAAAACATCGCTTTCTTTGACTGAATGTCAATTGAATGCCAATATTGTATTGAATGATATATTTTGTGAGAAGTTTTGAATCGATCGAAAACACAGCACACGATGCTATGAAATGCTATGACAACTTACAGTCACCCACCTGTGCTCTACATAACAATAATATATGGATTTCACATAACTCTTAAACATTAGTATAGACTTACAATGATTTGATAATAAGTGGACTTTTATTTCAATACCAGACATAAAATTATGAGATTTACTGAACGTGTGATTCATAACTATTCAGAGACAGTGTTTTTGCATATATTCTGGAGATTATGACTGAATCTGGTCTTCAAATGACATAAAAGTACTTTTTGGTGAAAATATAGATAAAATTGAAAATTCAATTCACATTCAATTGACGACACATTACTTGAGAGTAACGAACGTGAGTTCAAAACAGACATATATTTAGTCCATATCTGAGCAGAGATGGAGAGCACAACTGAATTCAGTGTTCAGAGCGCCTGAAAACTGATGAAAAATCTTTCAAATTTCATATATATCTGTAAATTGTTTTTCATTACATAAGAAATAAGTGAAAATCATATGAAATAACTTCAAAAACAATATTTATCGTGAGTACAGCAAAGCATAGGCAATGAAGACCTAATTTCAAACTATAGTTAATTTGAAAACAAATTCATATAAAAAACAATTAAATAATTGATTAGTTTTTACTTACATATCATTTACAGAGTTTTTTAGTGCCGTTTAATTACAAATAAATTTTTATTGAATTTTTACATTCAATTGAATTGAATTTTGATGAAACGATAATAAGTGTTGTGAAAGTGTAGGCAGAAGTTGAATGTCTGAAACAAAGTTTGTGTTGTAATACTAGTGCTGTAATACTGGTGCTGTAATACTGGTGCCGACGATTTCTAGAGCTATCTATTAATGAATTTTAGGGGTGAAAGAGAAGACAATCCATAATAGACTATGTGTTCAATACATTCACTATATATTTGTATGAAATGCATAGAAACAGGAAATAATTGATTCGTTTGATAACCGAATCAAGTCTTGGGAACCGTTCAGTCATTTGCAGAAAATATTACAACAATGTTATGAAAATCCAATAATTTTTATCCAATTATTTTTGGGTCTGAATGTTGAGAGCAATGAGAATATTCTGCAATCATTTGTGTTTTTATAGTTAATCATTATATACAGAATAAATTGTTTTCCTGATAATAACTACCCGTCCATCACATCCTCCTGTTATTTGATGTATTGATCAAAACATCCCTAAAACGGATTTTATTTCACATTTATTTTCACAAATTTCTACAATAATATCATTTCATTGTTTCAAAAATAACTCAATGTTTTGATACACAATTCAGTCCTAATTCAAAAACTTTCAAAACTTTGTCAATCATTCAGTAATTTTTAAAAACACGAAAACTAAACAAATTGAACAAAATAGCAAACCGGGGGTAAAATAAGGGGACATTTTGGTCATTTCTGACTTCAATTCTATGGTTAAGTGAACAAAGTTTTGCTTATTTTTCATATTTCTTATGAAAGCATAAAATACACGAAATATTCACTTATATCATAAAATTTATAAGATCTCAGAGAAAAATAAACAATTTATAGATTCAGTGATTATATTAAATACTGTATATTTCATTCAATGTAATGATTAATGAAATAATTATTTTTCATATAAAGTATATTTAAATAAATGATTGAGTTTTAAATAATATTTTTAATGATTAAAGTAATGAAAGTCTGAATTAGACGTGAATTTGTTAGAATTTTGTGCCAATTCTTCAATTGAATCCCAAATTAGTCTAATTTACTGCTATTGAAGTGATTTCATCTCAAAAGTGATTACTTAACCAATAATTCAAATAAACGACAGATGTTTAGCAAAACGTGAGAAACGAAAGCATTTATCGATAAATTCTTGAGAGATGTTTAGCACGTATTCAGTCATTCAAAGTCACAATATATCAACATTTTTACCATTAATTCAGACAAAAAACAGAAATAAATTTCAACTAAAGATATTTACCATTCATTTCACCGACAAATGATTTATTTTCAATGAATTTTAGATTAAAATCTTTATTTCAAACAATAAAAATAGTTTAAAATTAAAAATAAAATGAGAAAACCCTGAATATTTTGAATTAATTACAAATCAAACTCTGAATCTGAAATACAAATCAAATCTAACATTAAATTAAATGAATATAAAAAACGTTAATTTTTATGCATTGTTATGATTGTTATGAATATCAATGAAAGTTAAATTTGAATGACATTTAAAAAACTGAAAAATTGCAAAACAAAACACAAATAGTTATGAAAGTCTCTGATCTAAAAGTGATACCATTCCCCCGCTCACTAACCGACACAATATTCGGCTCATTAATACTGTTTACACTGATCTACATAATAGTGGGCCTATTGTGCATCGGAGAGGTATACGACAGCAATTGGATTTTGTCCAGTGTTGGCATTCTGGCGACAATCCATTTGTTAACCACTCCTATAGGATATGTTGGCATATATTTAGACCAAAAAATAATGATTTTATTCTTCATAATAAGTGCTTCGGTTTGGACTCTTCTGATGGCTTTTTATATAATTATCTTCGTCTCTGTCCGTAAGTTATAAGTTATTTATCACTTTCCCTATCGTTTGTCAAAACTATTAAAAAAAATGTTTTAATAATTGAAGTAAAAGAAGAGAAAAATAATTTCGTTCATAAAAATCCGTTACATTTATCGGTTTTGTTTGTCTATATGTGCACTGATTTGATGGCACTGTCTATCTCTTCCGTTAAACTACTTGAGCCCATAGTTGTCATCAAAATTCAACAAAAATGAAAATTCTGTTCACTTTTATAGACTTTTTATTCAATTCAAAGAATTTTTCAAAATTTGAATAATAAATACAAATTTTATTAAAAATACTTTTATTTCATTCAAATTATTACTAATTTCGAGTCATTTTGAGTTCACTTTGTATTTAATGACAAAATAATACATTTATTTGAAAAAAGTTTTAAAAATAAAACTTAAAATCATTTTTGGTTTCATTGAAATGCAAATTCAGTTAATGGACAGTGAGTTTACTTCAACCCCACAAAGCGTTCTCATAGAATATCAGGGAAAGGGCTTTAATATGATTTGAAAATAAATAAAATTCAATGTTTAAGTCATTTATAATTTTATTCATATTTTTTAACAAATGTGTCTAAAATTGAAATCAATTACTGCACTCAATGGGCACTTCAGATGAACAGGTAGATCACCGGGTGATATGTTTATGGTCATTTAGCCCTAACATAACTCAAATATACAATACTATTATAAGTTATAGACTATAACTAAACATAATATAACGTAAGAAATGACAAACTAAACAAAGATCAGTGCTCTAAGACCCACCTGTCCATCAAAAGAGGTGCAAATAAGCGCACAATTGTGTCAAACATTATGATATATTTTGTCTAAAAATATATTCCTCTTTATATCCGTCTTCAGGACCTGTGGAACAACTGTGGGCACAGGTATACACGACAAGTGTTCCCCAATCGAGTGAATCGTTTGAATCATTGATTTTATTGAGTAATTGAGGCATAACTTGAAATTCAAATCTTCGGCTTTGATTACAATAAAGGCATTTAGGGATCGGTAGGTTTGGCTTATTTTTAGTTGATATCCAAAGCGGTTCCACCTCTTCATCGATGCCATCATAACTACAATATCTAATGACTTCCCCTTCAGAAGAGATATTTTTGAATTTATTGAAAACCATTTGTTCTTCGCTTTCGTTGTCTTCATATTTGTCTAAATTTTGGTTTTGATATTCGGGACAAGACTTTTGGATCAGTTCTGAGTATTTCTTCAGTTCCTGTCTTTCAGACTCCGAGTCATTGCTATTGTCTTCAGAATTGCTTTCATCTGAACTCTGATTGTCGCCAATCGTGAGCTCATATTCGGGAAACAAAACTGAAGAATAAGTGGATGTTATGGACAGACAGTCATTTGATCCGCACTTTTGTTTGTGTTTTCCTTCTTTCCAGTCAACCATTTGATGGTCTTTTGAACAATAGCTAACTCTAAGACATTTCGAGCACTTCTTGTTTGCCTGAAGTCCACAAACAAAACACAATTGATGTCCAAATTGTTGTGGATTTGGATCATAAGACTCGTCGTCTTTGTCATAGTTTGGCGGATCTGAGGCATAGGATGTGTTATATCGAGACAACTGTGATCTCAAGACTCGGTATTCATTGCAATCATTGTTATGACAGCAGAAGACAAACAAAGATCTGTGAAATGCATTGTCGTTGGACTCAATCGGGGCATAGATTTGAAGCAAAAATCTTAACATTTGTTGACATTTACCACACTTTAGGTCTTCAGACACCGGAAGGTTCTTCAGCTCAAGAAATACTGGTTTTCCACCGATTTTTGACGGAAAGTATTTGTTCTTCAGTTTCCACTTATTGTCTACTTTAAGAGCAAATCCCAAATCAATTGATGACATCTTCGGCGGTAAGTCTTAAGACATATGAAAACAATTGAAAACACGTTTTGTATTGAAAAAACATTTCAATATTTTTGGACATAATTTGTGTTTTGTTTCAAATCTTTGACTCATTTTTCAAATGAAAACAATTTTACGTTTAATTGAAATCAAAATTCATTTGAATTACAATTAATTCAATCCTTTTTGCCATCAATTCATGTGATTATGACTTCAGTCGACGCCAACACCACTGATATGTCCACCGATGGATCCGATGAGCCATTGATTTGCACTCAAGATCTCAACGAAATTTCGTCACAAAATAATGGCTTAAACGGCGAGAAATCAGATGAAAATGAGACACAAATTGAATGGTTTGATAGCATTGGTGACGAAAACCTCCCGAAAGTGAGACACGACTCGAAGATATTGTCTCAGGAAGTGGTGTCTCAGAGGATGGATGTCTGGAAAGGAGTTCCGGTTATTAATTACAAGAAGTTTCAGAAGTATTCACAAAACTCTTCACAGACTTCAAAGAGTCAGCCATTGGTTAGACTAAAGATCGTTAAAAATGATTATTACAAGAGTTTCAGTCAAAGACAAACCGATGAAGACATTGAGGACACCATTGACTTCGATGACAATAAGGGGTTTGTCTTTCAGTTTAGTTTACATTTGATTTGATTTTTGAAAACTTATTTACAGAAAAAGTATTAAAAGAAAACTGGATTTTGAGACCAATATTGGTCGCAATAACACCGAAGAAGAAGCTTCTGATCCGAAGAAGATTAAGAGCGAAACCATTGAACCCAAAGAAGAAGTGCTGAGTATTGACTCAAATGCTGTGAAAGTCTAAGTCTATTAAAGTGCTGTAAATATAACACACTTTTTGATAATTTCATTGTATTTAACGATAAAAACAATTTTTTTGATTATTATTTCAATTGAATTGAAGTCTAATTAAAACATAATTTCCTGTCATTTGGTCTAAAAAATAATTGAATATATATTTTGTTGAAATCATTGTTAAAATCCAAAGCTTTGTATAAATTAATTGTAATTTTATATAAAATTAATTCAAATTTTTGTCAAAATATTTCAATTATTTCATTAAAATTGATAACAATTTGAACCAAAAGTCTGTTTGAAGTCGTAATTGATTTGTTGTTTACAATTGATATCCAATTGAAGGCAAACACGAAATGATTGAATGAATTCACTGTTTATTCAATGAAAACATATTTAAAGGAAAACTTGAAAACAATTTATGATTTTATTTGTAATTAGTTTTTCATTTAATTATTATTTAATTTAAGTATTGTTTAAATAAAACTCAAAAACAATGTCTGAAATCAAGGATTGGTTTATGAATTTACCGAAGTTTACCCGATATTGGTTCGGCCTTTCGGTGGCCTTCCCTATCGCCGGACGGATCGGTCTTTTGAGTCCGTATTATATGATTTTGACCACAGATTTCATAAACAGATTTCAAGTAATTATTTACTGAAACGTTGAGTCACTTAACAACTGATCCATTGATTCCTCCACAGCTATGGCGTCCAATGACAGCGCTCTTCTACTATCCAATGAAATTTCATTACTTAATAAACCTTTACTTTCTGTACAGCTATTCAATCCGTTTGGAGAATGGTTTCAATCACTTCCATCTCAAGACTTAGTTATTAACTATTGATTTCATTGCAGAACAATTCAACGGACGGCCCGCCGACTACCTCTTCCTCTTGATCTTCAATTGGGTGTCAATTGTTGTAAGAGTTTGTCTTCATTTATCAATTAGTTGTTGTAATAAATGGATCACTTAATCCTTAATCCATGTCTTAATCCACAGGTAATCGGATTATTCTTTAACATGTATTTATTGATGGATCCGATGGTGTTGTCTGTGCTATATATTTGGTGTAATCTTAACAAAGAAGTAATCGTTAACTTCTGGTTCGGCACTCAATTTAAAGCTCTATATCTGCCGTGGGTTTTGTTGGCATTCAATGTGATAATGGGCGGCGGGTTTGTACTAACTGTCCATTTGCTTGTCTTCTGAGTTAATTAAATATAATGTTTGATTCAGAGGTGTGGATGAAATCGTTGGTATAATTGTTGGTCACCTCTACTACTTTGTTATGTATAAATACCCGGAAGAATATGGAGGACAACCTCTTCTGCAGACGCCGGCCATTCTGTACAGATATTTCCCCACATTTGCGGGCAGGGGTTCAGTTCACGGAGGCTTTAGGTATGAACCGCCGCGACCACGGGCTGAAGACAATCAACAAAGAGGTGGTCGATATAGTTGGGGAACGGGACATGTTTTGGGCGCTAATTAGGGGTTCGTTAGCTCTCAAAACATTTTCTTATATTTTGATATAATTTATAAATTAATAAACAATTTATTTCTGATTTTGTTTTATATAAAACAAAGAGTCTATGAATTCATTGATTTATTTTCATTTTAAGCCATAATTCTCTGAATTTAAATAAATTTTCACTTATTTTGACCCCTTTTTTGAACAAATGTTAAATTAAACACAATTTTGAACCAATATTTTGATATTTAATTGACGACTAAAACGATATTTTGTATTCAATTATTGTTTTGTTTTGTTTTTCACTTAATTATATGCAATAAACTAAACATTGATTTGAACTGTGATTAGTGTTGAATCCAATTCCCGTCTGAACTGTGATTAGTGTTGAATCCAATCCCCGTCTGAACACTCTTTCCTTATTTTATTGAATTTCTTCTCTTTCGTCAAACAAAACATTTTTGTCATTACTTTTTCGATAAATATTTTCTAAACAATGAAAACATAATTGAATTGAAAATTAAGTAAATTTTGATAATATATAACAAAACCTCTAAAATGATGGCCAAAACGAAGTGACAAACACTTAATGCAATCAAAATCCCCCGAAACTCATAACTAAAGCCTTTGGTTTGAATCTGATTTGCAATCAGTTATACATTAATCAGTATTTCATTAATAAATGTTTGAAATATACCTCAAATAAGTTTGAAGTCCAATCGTTAGGTACTTCCGGTGCGACCACTATATACAGGGTTAGAGTTATGGTCAAAATGAGAGCGATTGAAAACAAGACTATAATTTGTGATAAAATTTTAATTAATATAAAATTTCAATGAATTGTTGTTTTGATTAACTGTTTGTATAAAAGGGTTTCCTAAACGGCTCTCCCTTTGAGTAGACGACCGCAAGTGCTATGTATTGAAACACTTGTATCCCAAATACGGCATAATTATCGTGTGATTTATAGTCCAGTTCATCCTTAGGTTCGTGTGGTTTATACCAACTCTGCTCTCTTACCAGAATAAATGCTATCATTTGAAAAGCACAGACTAATACTAATTGTGTAACAATTGATAAGATTTGTGTTACACTCATAAGACTTGTCGGAGGAGCCTGTGCTGACAGTGTGGTGTGGGCTCCGGTCCGGCCAACTGTTTTATAATAACATTATTGTTTAAAATTGAAAACAACTTTGTATTTGAAAACTCACACAATAAGACAAAGACTGAAATGAGTAACAGATCCTGATATAGGTTTTCAATGTCCGTCAGATTGGATCGACACTACGTTTTGTATGAAATGTTTAATGATTTGAGTCAACAACTGAATTGAATTTACCGAGTACAGAATTATCACAGCCATGAATGAGGTTATGTTATAACAGGCCATATATTTGATTACTCCAAACACCGATACCAATGAACACCTGCTTTCCCTTAACAGTATTGTTACACAAGAAATATTAGGTGTTTTTGACGTGAAAGGTGCGGCCACTGAGGCTTCGGTGTCGGACAGACTTATACCACAATTTGAAGCTTTTAGGGCCCCGACATCATTAGCGCCGTCACCTTTTGGGTGATATTTTATTGAAAGGTTTGCACAAAAACATTATAAAACTTTCAATAAATACCTGTCTTTTCGAGGAAAGGGTTTTTATTATAAATAAATTTGAATTGAATAATGAAATGAAAGTGACTTACCATCGATACTATATATCCCATTCCCTGAAGAAGTTCAATGAGTTGTTGTTTGTTTTCGGGTGACATTCGGGCGAAAACAGTTCCGCAAGCAATAAGTTTCGGCAATAAATTGGGAAAATATTTCTCGATATCATTGAATGTCTTTCCCGTTAGAGCTAAATGTGATTTCCTTTCCACAGATATTTGCAAACATTTTATGTCTTTCGTCATTACCTTTGAGTTACTCTTTGTCTCTTTGTATAGGCACTGGAGATAAGGTATTCCCTGACAATCAAAATGACTTTCAATTATAATTATTGACTCATTTTTGTCAATCAAATGGCATTCTTGAGCCACACTTATAGCTGTCATCAGATTATCTCCAGTGGCCATAAGGGTACGGATGTTTGCGTTGTGTAAATCATTCATTGTTTCAACTGTTCTGTCCTTAAGATTATTCTTCATAACCACTAATCCAAGAAAAATAAGATCTCTTTCGAGATCTTCTCTCTGAGCTCTTTGAACCTTAGTATAGCTCATCTGAAGCAGTGGTCGATATGCCAGTGCCAGCACTCTATAGCTCTTCTCAGTGTAACTCAAGAGTTTTGAATCGAAATCTTTAGGAACAGTATCTCCATTACAAAGGGTTGCGATCACTTCCGGCGCACCCTTTCATTAAACAATTTATTTTAATTAAAATATAATAAACGATAAAATGATTTGAAATTAAAATTGATTTACATTTTCTCAAAACATTTAAGCAATGAATGAATGTTTCCATACCTTAACGTAAAGTTCAAATCCTTTGGCGTCTAATAATCGTGTGATTACTGACATTCGGCTCAGATTTGAACTGAAATCAAATTGTCTTAAAATACCTAATTGTGGTTTACCTGTCTCAGTCTGAACATAAGGGGGTTTTACTATAGTGGGCGCCAATAAATCAAATTTATTGATGTCATTCACTTCGGGCTCTTCTAAAACCCATTTCGTTGATTCAAACATTTTTATATCCAATGGATCGCCGATTATCTTATTGTTTAATATCGTCAGTGAGTGACAACTGGCCAGTGATAGCAAGAGAGGACTTAACTCTAATTCATCCACATTTACGACGGGATCTTTGAATTGTCTGCTTTCCATATCTGTAGGCAAAACCTCAGCTAAACTGAGCTCATCCTCAGTAAGTGTTCCGGTTTTGTCAAAACAAACACAGTCGACACAACCGGCCATAGTGATAGACCTGGGTGACATACAGTATACATCATTTTTACGTAACCTACTGTCCACAAAAACACTAGCGACGGTCATCGCCGCCGGCAGTTCGGGCGGAACGACTGAAATAGTGATTCAAACAATGAATAAAAGGTTTAAATGAATTAGTTTTAGACCTATTGTTATCAAATCGAGTGCTTTAATGAAAATACTTCCGATATTGTCATCCCTTTCCGATTTGATAATAAATGTATAGACAAGACCACCAATTGCTATGAAAAGCATTATAAATATGAAGTGAATTATATGTCGATTGAATTTAAAATCAATGGGTTTTGGGAATAGTATTGTCCGAACCAACTCTCCCTTCGCTGTCTGAAAGCCAGTCCTTATCACAACTGCTTTAACCCTTTCCTCTCCGTAAAACCGGGTTTGGATTACTTTAGTTCCCGCGAATATAATATGTTTGAAATTATATCTGCGATTGAACTCAACCTCAGAGTAAGGAATGGCTGTTTTCATAACCGGAACCGTCTCTCCGGTTAACATACTTTCATCGACTATAGCGTTGCCATTGAGGAGAACGACATCGCAATGCATCTCAAAGTCATTGGACGGCAATACTATCACATCTCCCGGAACTAAATGTCTGGTCTCTTGAGTGCGATAATTATCACCACATTTGCAAACGTCAACGATATCTTCACCGCTCACTGTCTTTCGGAGTTTCCTTTGATTTTTATAGGTTTGAATACAACTGATGAGGACAGACGTAGTTGACATGACGAGGATATAACCCCCGTAGTAGTAGTAGTCCTCTAAACCCCACAATATAATGGCTCCGATTTGGAAGACATAGAAAGGACTGAACACTTCGTGAAACATAATATATAGAAACGATTGAACTTTGATTTCAATGGTATTTATGCCAAACAAATGTGATCTGAAATCAAACAGTTTTCAAACAATTTTAATATTTATTCAAAACAATACCTTTGGATCTGTTCCTCATCTAAAAGACCTTTTTGTTGGGAAAAAGCAGAGCACAGAATATTCCGGTCCAAACCAAACAGTTTCTCAAAACTCAAATCCTTTTGATTCCATAAATACTTAATCTTTTTGTTCTCAAAGTATCGCAAATATTCTGTACTTTCAAAAACACCATTGAATTTTGGAATTACAAACTTGTCTTTGCTTTCATCTCTCAGTGAAACAATCCTTTCGACGAAGAATTGGTTGTATTTGTCCTGAAATTCAAATCAATTTTATTTTCAACTATTTTTTATATTAAATAAAACATACGATTAACAAAACAAACTGTGCGTCAATGGGTTTACATCTTCTGTTTGTGAAGTATAGAAACCAATGAGGTTTCCAATAAAACAATAGTCCCAATAGACCTGCGGTCAGTGCTATCAAGATATAAGTGCTGACAGTCTTAACCCAATCCCTTTCATAGAAATAAATTTCCTTAAAATATAATCATTTCATTAATATTATGTAAAATATAACTGAAAATACAATTAAAACAAACCATTCTTTCGTCTCCATCGCCAATGTATTCGCGATTTTCATCACAGCTATTGTCAGAAAATTTTGAATTGAAAACATCCCATACTTTCATAACTATTCATAAAAGGAATCAAAATTTGTTTCAATTTAAAAGTTGTTTTGATTTTTCAATGTTTTGTTAAATCCTTTAGATTTTGTGCCGATATTTCAAAACTTTAATTTAAAAGTCTATTCAGTCTTTCCTCTCAAACAAAGTCTGAAATTGTAACACAAATATTGAGGCAATAATTCCTATGAATTGTAAAATGTATTACAATTTTTATAGAGAAACACTAAAAGATAATTTGTTATATACCTGGGTCTCAAAGATAGTAATTGTTATTAAAGGATATACTGTTTTATCAAATGACTCTTAGTTTTGTGAAAATACACGTAAAATAATTGATATAATTGTCATAAAAATGCAATTAATTTAATAAAATTCTTTGCAGACGACGACAGAGATCCTATAAACTGACAAAAACTCTGCAAAAATCGTCAAAACATCAAAATTTTATTTTTTAAAAAAGTCACATAATATTGAAATTGTATTCAATTTTTTGCAAAGTTTATACAATAACTAGATTTCAGACCAAATGTTTAGCATTTAATCGCAAATGTATTCAAATAATGATTTCATTAAACATTATAAACCAATACTTGTTTTCAATGCATAACTAAAACATTAATTTTTATACTTTTATTCACGAATTACTGATTAAATCAATAAAATATTATTTATTGTTTGAGATTTGAAACAAAATCTTATAAAAAGTAAAAATACCTTTGATTTCGAAATAAGTGTTTAAAAAATGAGAAAACAATTGAAAAGAGAAATGAATTTAAACTAAATTTAATTTAATAATCGATTCATTGATTCAGTCTTTACAACAAATTAATTGAATTTTTAGATCAAAACATGAAATAAATTAAAAATAAAATAAATAAAATGCAAAACAAGTGTTTCAAGTGTTTGTCTTATCGCGGAAAGGATCGGGAATATTGTTGATATCGTATATCATATCGATTGGCATTAATTCTGTTCCAACGGAGCGGTAGATTCGCATCCGATTTGTTGACACGATTTGCGGACAAATTCTCTCTTTGATTGTAGCGATCATTGAAAGGACGAGCATTGGATGGCGAGGAACGGTAGGAATTGGATGAGCGCTGGTTTGAGCCGAAGGAACGCAACGAAGCATTCATTCCTCTATTCGGACGAATAAACTCTTTATTTACTCTTTGTTTAGAGTTGGAGTCATTGCGCTCGAGGGCCACGAAGTCGTCGACGTGCATAGAGGGCGGTCTACTTGTGTTCGGAGGTCTAGACCTAAACATATCAACTCCTCTGCCAAATGTCCGACCCCTACCTCTCGGCGCTTGAATTCGTTTGTTTATAGCAAACGATTCTTTGAAACCACTTCTGATTAATGGCAACGAAAAGGTCTTTTCTGAAGAGTTATTGTCTTTATTCTGGGTTTCAGTCAAAGGCTCTGTCCATAGCTTTTCGAGTTCCGACCGAAAGTCGCATTCATTGCCGAAATATTTCATCGAAATGTCCAATAAATTGATTTTAAGCGCATCCGAGCAATCAAACTGTTCAGAGTCATCGTTTGCAACCAAAACCCATTCGGGAACCAATCGGTCGTCTTCTAAGACAAAAACCGGTCGATTAGTGAAGTAATCGCTCAGACATTCAGTGCTCAAAACCAATGACTCGTTTGCATTGCTTTCGGGTTTATTCGCTTCGGTTGTATTGCCATTCATTGACTCTGAGGTCACAACATCTGAGTCTGAGTTCGGCTGAAGAATAAACTAATGAAAAGAGAAAACAATAAAAAACATTAAAAAACAATATTTTAAACAAAAATCTAATCTTTTCTTACATTTAATGATTCGTTGATTGAATTCATTTGAATTGTTTTATTCAAAACCGATTGAAGTCGTGATAAAGTGCTCACATTTTTGGCTTCATTTTTAATAGCGTTTCCCAAAAGCGTCACAAATGAGAGTCTGAACGGAGTGTTTGCCGACAAGTCCTGAATCAACGATAATATCCTAACCGTCGGACAAATGACAACATTTTGTGAATCATTTGATGAATAAGTGAATGAATCGAGACTTAAGAGGAATGAATCGAAAACGGATTTTGAGACTATATTGACAGTCAGTGCCGACATATCGCACAGTTGGGCACAAACTCTCCTCAATAACAGTTGAATCGGTTGTGAATTACTTGTAATCAAATTCGATACCAAACTATCAATGTTTTCGTTGAGCACATGGAGGTGTAGAGACCATAGTTTTCTGAAGTTAACTGTTTTGACCACTTCGTGGGTCAGCATCGGGTGCTTTACGATCAGCGGTAAGGGTTGAGGTAATACATCAGATAGAAGTGAGAGGCCGTGAATGAAAGTCAAGGGCGAAGAAAGGGTGTAATCAATCAAATGTTTAGCCATTTTAGTCCAAACACTTTTGTTGACCGCTTCGTCCGTTTCAGTGGAACTGACGTAGAGTTCGGTATAAATCAAAAGTATTTCACTGATTTCGTACTGAATTTGTTGGGCTATCGATGCGGTCAGCAGTTGTGTCGGCGCTGTTGACGGCACTAAAGCCATCACTGAATACACGCGCAAAAGCACTGGAATAGGAGAAACATCTTTAAACTCTGTTCCGCGCGAAGACACCAAAGAAGTGATAATTGATTTGATTATAAGAACCGATGGTTTGACAAAATTGACGACAAGTGAGCCCTGAGTGCCTATAAGTGCTACACTTTGATGACTGGGTTTGAGATATGTTTCACACATTTTGTTCAACAGAAACACTATTTGTGACAAACCTTCGGCAGAGAAGATCTCTAATAACGCGTACCTGTGCTTCAACTGTATCTCTGCCTCTGATGAGGACAACTCTGTCGGCGCACAAAGATTTTGAAGTATTCTTAACGCAGTTATGAGGTCTGGACTTATTGTGAACAAAGGACTGTCCGTCGAGTCCCGAATCAATTCGTAATGTTTTTTAACAAAAGACATCAGAATTTTGAAAGTATTGTCATTAAAGACATTATACGTGAGGTTACGGATAGGACTCAACCATTTGGACAGGGATTCCAATTTAGGTATTGAATCGTTTTCACACACTTTCAGTAATATCTGTCCATAAGAGTCGAGAAAATTCAAGAGATTGACATCAATTAGTTGTAATGTAACCAAACATAGGTCGAGAGCACAGGCATATGAAACCGATTTGGGAATCAAAGCCTCCTTTCGTTTCTCTTCATTCAGACAAATGAATGGTAAGATTGAGTCCAAATTGTTTTCAGATGAGAGCACATGAACCACAGCATCCCTACCGACACCTGTAAACAGCATTGTGTAGAGGCTGTGAAGACTGACCACAAGGTCGGGGTCATCGAAGTTGTCTTTCACTGTCTGAGACTTGTCTTGAGTTGAATGGAAAGTAAAGATCAGATCAACTAATTGTAAGACTTGTAGTCTATATATCAGTTTCAGTCCAATGGTTTGCACCGGACTTTCACTGTCTTCGCACAGTTGTATCAAAACTTTGTACAAATTGTTTGTTGAGTTAATTGAGTCAGAGCTCAGAAGATATCTTAAGCCGTGAGAGAAGTTAGACATTGAGTTCAAGAGATCGAAAGCGCTGTCAAAAGAGTCGGAACTACACCTCGTTTTGCCCGAAATTATATTAATTAGTGTTTCGGTTAGTCCTGTGTTTCGGAAGTATTTGTAAATCCCTTTATAGGAATCAAATGGCGATGTCTTCACTTCAAACTGTTTGGTCGCCGGCAATGACCTCAACGGTTGACTCAACTGATTGTTTGCGTTCTTATACGTCGACGAGATTTCGTTCAAACAGACAGTCATTGAGTCCTCATTACAGCTCTCAGGGTTTGAGCCGTCGGTCTGTTTGGACACAAACTTCAAGACTTCAAACAAATGAATCTTTTTTAGCAATGAAGTCAATGAAACCATTAGTCGTGTGGACGGCTTGTCCACCAATATGTCCAGCAATCGTTGATAACACGTCTGCTCTAAGGGTGCGCTTCCCTCACAATACCAAAGGTATTTGCGGTTAAATAAGTGCTGAACCCCTGCAGAGGAATCACAGATAACATCAATACCACGAAGAATGAGGAGTCGCACCGGTATTGTCATAAAAGGTCGGCCGTAAAGCTGTAGCAGTGTTTGTGTGACGTTTAGATCAAGTATTTTAATAAGTATTGGATCGGATGTCTGTGCCATAGCTATCAGTAACTTAATGCCGGCCTTCAGGTGCCGTACTTTGTATGCAGTGTTCAACTGTCTGACCGCTAAATCAAAATCAATTCCGTCGGCAATGAATTCAATTAAGGTTTTGATAATATATTCGCTTTTAATTGAAATGCGATTCAATTCCAGTGCTATTTGTTCGACGGCTTCCACCCATTTGTCTGTCCTTTCATTTTCAACACTATTTATAGATTCAATTATTTCTGATTGAATTTCAGAATCAAATGAGTCTTCGGTTTCACACAATTGGTAGACAGAAAGTGACGGATCTTTTAATGTCTGCAATGATGTGAATTCACACTGGAATGGGTTAAAAGCACCCAAATCTGCGTAAGCACTCAATTCATAGTCTGAATAATCCATAAGTAAGTCATTGTCAACAGTGCCGTCGTCTTCGTATTCCTCTTCACTACTGATCACTTCGAAGCCATCTTTTGATTGATTCTCTTCTTCACCAATGATTTGATCCAAGTTTTCGTCGTCTGATATCTTTTCCGCCATTTCTGAAAGTGAGTCCTCAGGAGAGAGCGGATCAAACAGTTCTGAGTCATCAATAAGTTTGATCTCAGGTTTAGTTGTTTCCAACAAATCGTTTGATTCAATGCTATTACGGATCGCAAAAACTGGAGATTTAGTCGGCGATCGGTTTCGGGAACGTGAGAGCGGACGAGAGGGTGGAAGGGATGGCGGAGACAAAGGTGAACGAGAAATGGTTTTATTTGCATAATGTGGTGAACGAGGAGATGGAGACCGAGACCGTGGCCTTCGGGGAGATCTTTGTAGTCGTTTAGGCGAGCGATCGGTTTTCTCGAATGGAGAGGAAGGGGTTCTATGAGAGTATCGATACCTCTTCGTTGAGTTAGGGGTTGTGCTCCGACTCTTACTCTTTGTTTTACTTCTACTCCGACTCTTCCGTTTTGATGCCATGGAAGCCATTGGTGAACGCGATCTCCTGTTTCGATGGATCCGTTCTCGCGGTCGAAGAGGTCTACTCAGAGGAATGACTTCATTGGTCTTGTCTTTCCTTTTGCGGTCACTTTTATCGCTGCCCAGAGAAGAGGCTCGACTTTCACGGCTCTCATTCTTTCGGGGATAAGTGGGTGAACACCTCTTTTTGTTGGACTCATCAATAATTTCGGTAAAGTTTTGTATAATTTGTGTCATTTTTATCGATTCATCGATTCTTTCGGCAATACTTTCTCCGATCGAAAGGCTTTCCATTCGTTTTGGTTTTGATTCGTCGATCAAATCAATCGATTCCTCCTTTAATTGAATCTCTTCTGAGACCGCACTCGAGGTCTGGATTGAGTCCTGAGCTATAATACTAGAGATGTCGGCTATACAGCCAAAGACAGAGAGGGTTAGAGTGCTATACATTCCTCTAATAATGAGTCCATCGGTTGGTATCGACTCTTTCGGCACAAACTTTATGTTTAGGTTTTGCTTGAAATCCAAACTTAAATACAATTAAAATAAACATTGATTTCAATGAAAACAATAGTATTTAATGACAAATACCTTCCGATGTCTAAGAAGGTACAGGAATCACTCCGGGTCAAGTCATTGATGAAGAACTCCAAGCAAAATGACGAGGGATTGGTAGCTCTGATCCACAATTGGGTTAACATTTTATAAATCATTTGATTTTCAATCAGTTTTTCAATTAATAAACAAATCAATGAAAGAAAGGACACAAACCCGAGACGAACACCGCCGGGAAAGTCGGCCTCAACTCTGGCACCCAATGGTATGACACGAATCTCTTTAATGATAATCGGATTCGGGAACTGAACTAAACCCAGATTTGGACCCTTTTTAGGGGTAAAAGACATTTAATTATTAATTAAATTATAAATTAATAAAAAGACAAATAAAGACAGACTTCGTGTCCATCTGTTTGGGAAAAGGTGTCAAAGAATAAGAGTTCGTATTCTTCGATGGTTTCCATCCTTTGATGTCTTCAGTCATTCATTTTCATCAAAACATTAATTAAAATCAAAATTAAATAAAATTTTAATTCAAATGAAAAGTGAATTTAAAATTCATTTTGTTTTCAATAAAATCAATACATTTTCACCAATAGATGGCAGCAGTGGTGTAGACACTGGGGTTACTCCACGTCCCCCAGAGGTTGCAAATTCAAATGACTAAGTTTATTCAATAGTATCATATCATATCATATCATATCTTGGTCATTATATCCAATTGATTGATTTATAAAAAAAAATATTCATTCAATAAAATATATTATTTATTAAACTATTAATGAATTCAAACATTAATTAAAATAAAAATTTTGAAATTATTTTCAATTTTAAAAAAACTTTTATTTTTTGGCGAAATCTTTAATCCAAATGTGATTTCTAGCCATCGATAGAGTCATCCGTTCCGAGGGATTGGACTTCAAGAGCTAAAAAAGGGATGAATATTATTAATGCATAACATTTATCATCATTTAATATCACATCAAATACCCCTCCGATAAAGTCTTTGGCGGAATCACAAACACTTTGAGGAAAAGTATATTTCAATTGTTTTATCAATTCATATGATTCCTGTGTGGTGTCGGCAAGAAAGGGTGGGTTTCCTACGAGAAATTCATAGCACAGGACACCCAAACACCACAAATCGATTGTTTCGTTGTATGACTCCTTCCTGAGTACTTCGGGCGCCAAGTAGTCAGGGGTTCCACACATTGTATTGCGTCTTAAGATTGAGATAACAGTTAGTGGTCTTCAAGTTTAACATTAAAAGCCATTACTTCAATGACGGCGCGTGCACTGACCACCCGAAGTCCGCGATCTTCAGTTCCCCGTTATATCCGAGTAATATATTCTCGGGT
>JAQGAT010000507.1:0-29614 GCA_034687845.1 Pantelozetes paolii | reverse complement strand
GTGCTCAACAGAAATCAAGTCTTTGCCGCTTCCTATACAGCAATAGGAGATAGCTTTCCTTTCAATCAATTGATAACCAATTTATTGATTCATTTATTCTTCAAACCATTTATTGATTTATATTTTGATTAAAAATAATTTAATTTTTTCTAAAATCCAATAATTTTGTCAAAAATTCATTTCAATGTAAAACAAGTATTGAATTAAAAGTTGAGTCAAATTAAGGCTATATTTGAGTAAAGAGTTGTTAAAAATGTGAAGGAATTCACGAAAATTCGGTAAAAATTTGATAAAAAGTAAACAAAAATAATAAGAAATGAAAATCTATTGATAAAAATCAAAGTCAAATGAGTTGTTCATCGAGTCATTGGACTCTTCGTTCATATCTTCAGTGATTTCTAACCCCTTTTCCAGAATATCTTCGATGTCTTCGGAATATTTTGGATTCAAATCATTCACTAATTTGTTCTCCTCTTCCTCCGGGTCTTCATAATAGCTGTCCTTTTGATTCAAATCATTGTTAACCATAATCTCAATTGTTTTCAGGCTTTCAGTCATTTCTTCAACTCTTTGTTTGACAATCACTTCATGTGAATCCTTGGTTTGAATTTCTGTCGCCTTTTCAACAAAAGAGCTGTTATTTGATTGTTTGTCCACCACTTCATCCTCAGAGTCAGTGATGATAATCAGTTCTGGAGCTGAACTCAAATTCAGTCTTCTTCGAGGCATTGATTTATTAAATTGTCTGAAAGGCGTGGGTCGGACACCCGGAGTGTCGCAAATACTGACCTCATCGTCGCTATCAATCAAAGTCATAACTTCTGGTGCTTTAATCGGCGCTGAGATATCTGTTCTGACAATTGGTTGGGAAAGTGGAGTGAAATTCATTTCCTCTACTTTTTCGCATCCAATGTCTGATTCAGTGACCACTTCTTCGTCTGATAGCAAATTGATGTCAAAAATAGTGGGAAAGGACTCGAAATCATATGAGATATCACTTTCGCAATGATTGTCTTCGGACTGATTGTCTTCGGACTCATTGTCTTCGGACTCATAGTCAGACAAATAACTATCATTTAGTTCTTCGTTGTCTTCAGTTATTTCATTATTGTCTTCAGTTATCTCATTGTTGTCGTCCATCGAGTCATTAAACTCTTTGTTCATTTCTTCAGTGATTTCTAACCCCTTTTCCAGAATATCTTCGATGTCTTCGGAATACTTTGGATTCAAATCAATCACTAATCTGTTCTCCGATTCATCCGAGTCTTCATAATAGCTGTCATTTTGATTCAAATCATTTATCTCATTGTTGTCTTCAGTTATCTCATTATTGTGTCGTTTTATGTGTTGTCTTTCATATCCTTCTGTCGCCTCTTCATCCGATTCTGTCACCTCTTCATCCGATTCTGTCACCTCTTCATCCGATTCTGTCACCTCTTCATCCGATTCTTCGTTTTCCTCATTTTCGTCATTGGATATTAGGTCCACTTCTTCGGTATACGACTGTTCAAAATCAGTGCATCCAATACCGGAATCATTGGCCAAACCACTAGTGTCAGGGCCAAACACACTTTCATATGTCACGTCATAAATGGCGTCAATCATGTCCTCATATTCTTCAATAATTTCTTCGCAATTCATGAGATCCAACGGTTCCCATGAATTATAGGACTCGTCATAACCAACCCATTTGAGAAGATATTCAACTCTTCCATCGACTACTCGTTTGGCAATTATATACTCGACCTCATATTCAGGATCAGTTATATCCTCTTCTGAATCATCAAAATCATCAAAATCTTCTTCATCTGATCCATCGGTTTCGATGTACTTCTCGTTATTCTTCATCATCGGTCCATCAAATACCAGAGGATTGTTAATAAAAGATCCCATTTTTATATGAATTGCAAATTCAATCGATTATTAAGATTTTGAAAACGATTTAAAGATTGACTAATAATTTGGTTCACAATTCAATCGTTTATTGAATATAAAAGTTGAAGACCAAGGATAGACAGGGGGTGTAAATGTCTATTGAAGGTTAGGGCCTAACCTTTACGTAGAAAATCAAACTTTCTTATCAGAGTTTTAGCAATTAGTTTATGAAAGTATGTATAAGTTGTTAAAAACTGTTCTTGACTATGCAACTATATTGACCCTGATCCAGGGTATTATTCCTATGAGCAAGGAGTGGAAATTTCTAGAGATTTTGATGAATATTTGGATATTATTGGCTAAAAGTTAGTTTCATTTGAGTCTCTGCTCTCAAAGTGTTTGCATTTAATTAATAATTTCCTTAAAATTAAATCAATTAATAAAACATTAATTAATTTGAATGGCATTGAAAAAAGATAAGAATGTAAAGCATAGAAGAAAAATTAAATATAATAAACGACCCGTCGCTAAGTGTGCACCAAATAGGAGAGGAAAAGTATCTCAAAGGGCCGACGGTTTCGGGTGTCGGCTATTGCTCTCAAATATGGGACGGGATATAGGGATTGAGTCAATCAAAGACGTGTTTGCATTGTTTGGAAGTGTTATCAATGTTTTGATTCATTTCAACTCAAATAAGGCCCGAATAGGAACCGCAGAGATTTGGATGCATGAGTTGGAAGCGACAAAAGCCAAGAGTGCTTTGAATGCCACCGATGTCTTCAACGATGGTTTCAATAATTGTCTATTAATTTCACTTTTAATTAATTAATTGTTTTTCACTTTAAGGCCGTATTATTCGCATAGAGAAGCCCAAAGTACTGACCACTGCCTCCAAGTTCTGGAAAAGTATTTTTTCAAAAGTATATAAAACTGATATTTAATTCATATTTATATAACTTTAAACAAAATTTGCAAACAATTGACTATTATTTCAGAATTTTGTGATTTCTATTAAAAATCAAATCAAAAGTGTATTTAAATGCAAATAATTTCAATAAATTATTAAAAGCAATGAGTTTTTGGGTTTCATTACATGCATTGTATGACTAATGAAGGGCTCATATAATATGTTTAACAAATCTATCGTATAATAAAAATAATGAAACTCAATTGAAATCCTTTAATTAATGACCAAGATTATAATGAAACCATAACATTAATATTAAATAAATTACAGTATCAAGGTGATAAAATCATTTTTATATAAATCCTAACATCAATTCAAAAACAAAATGACTTTTAAAAAACAAACCCTTAATTGAAAACATTTGTTTGAAATCTATTGAAAACAATAAAAAGTTATTCAAAATATAAATTAAATTTTATTTAATCAAACATTAGTTTAAAAATTTATTCATTGCCTTTGGATTACATTTATTTTAAAATCAAATATAAAATAAAGATTTAATCAAAACTAAAACCCCTTTAAATGTTTTGGGGTTACTCTTAGTTATCATGTAATTTGATATTTATATCACTATAAGTGAAATGTGTTTTTAATTATTCAATAGTTTTTAGGTTTTGTTTGCATTCAAATCAATATTAGGTTTAGTTTTGGTATTTGAATATAACATTTGAAAGATATGTCAGAAGAGGTGAATACAGATATCTCAGCGCCGGTTAAGGCATCAGAAGTTATCACTTTGAGTGATAGCGACGATGAGGTCATCATTTGCGACGATCCGGGTGTCCGACCCATACCTTTCCGGCGATTCAATAAACCAATGCCCAGAAGAAGACTGAATTTGAGTTCAGCCCCAGAACTGGTTGTCATCTCTGACTCTGAGGAAGAAGTGGTGGACAAACAATCAAATAACAGCTCTTCTGTTGAAAAGGCGACAGAAATTCAAACCAAGGATTCAAATGAAGTGATTGTCGAAGAAATGACTGAAAGACAATCAAATAATATCTCTTCCGTTGAAACCGTGTCAACAATGGTAACAATGGATGTCTCAGAAGAAGAAGTGAACAAAGGTTTGGATCCATTTGAAGGTATGTTTGAAATTGAGAGAAATGTGAGCGAAGAGTACCGAAGAAGACGACAGGAGAGGGCTCTCAAACTGAAACAGGCCTTCAGTTCCCGCCGTAGAGATGACCACCAATTGATTGAATCCTATAAACAGATAATCAATGAGTTGACCACAAATACAAACGATTCCTGCATTTCATCAAAAGATATCTCAAAATACTTCTGAAGAATGTCATCAAAGATATGAAACACAAAAACAATTGATTTAATGATTAAACCATTCATTCATTTAGTCATTAGTTTTGATATTATTTTTAAATAAAACTGAAATCTGTTTAACATTTATATTATTTTTAATTGTATTTTGAATTGAAATTATGTTTAAATAAAATATTCTTTAAATGAAACGATATTTTCATTAATAATCTGAAAAACTTTGTGAAATGATTGGTAACTAAAAGTCACAAATGAGGACAAGGATTGCGTGACTCATATCCACTATAAGAGTGCCTTCAATACCAGAAATGTCTGCCAAAGCGTTGACAATGTCTTCATAGAGTGAGACATCGATGACTATGGGAATGGAGGCTATGATAGCGGAACTGATAAGCATTTTGTTGGCACCTATTCTCTCCATTTCCAGCTCTTCTTCATCGGTATTGAACTTCAGTTTCAGACGTTTAGACATTATTTTCAATGCATTTCTTGTAATAACATTACGAGAGATGTAATACAAATCAATCAAAGGTTTGGCAACGCATTCAAAGAGTTTGAAATCAGTGACAAAGTCATTGAATTGGAGGACAGTTAGCAGTGTTTGGACATAAATGTCAACTGAATTGACAATCAATTTGTAGTTTAAAAGCTTTAAAACTCTTAATTCACTTCTGTTTAGGTTTTTCAGTGAATAATTGAAACCACTTTTGCGGAGAAATGATTGCATTTTAGTGTTTGTTGTGTTTGTCTTAAAGTTATAGACTTTGTCAGCGATGGCCACACATGTAATGGCTCTCAAATGCATTTGTTTCTTCATCTTTGTCTCAATTGAGTGCCAATCCAGTGATCGCTTGTGTATTACTGTGGTCTCGAAGAAGACTTTCTTTGTGTCGCAAACCAAAGCGATTAACAGTTTGTCCAACAACTCAATGGACAGGTATTTCACACTTTCATCCACTTCTAAGGCATCACAAATGGATATAATGTTTTCAACGACACCTGAATTACACCTGAATTTACATAAATTAAGACAATTGTTGTCCAAGTCTTCCAACTCTTCGGTGTTTTTGTCGTTTAACTCAATTAATATGTCTTTCAATAGATCTTCAGAGAAGAGACTGAAATCCGATTCAATCAATGGATTCATTGTTTTCATCACTAAATCATTAAATCATTAAAACATTAATTAATTTTAAAAACAATTTATTTGAAAATTGATTTCAAAAATAATAAACAAATGAATAAAATGTAAAATAATTTCAATTAATGTTTGAAAAAGTGTTTAAACTTTTGAATCATTTTTATATAAAACGTCAAAAGTTTTACAAAAATGTGATTCAACTTAACGTCACATCAATTGTGAACCCACTGACCCGGGATATACCCAACCCTACACTGGGTTAACAACAAAATGTTCAAAATATGTAAATAATTGAAAACATTTTTAATGCTTTGAAAATATTTTTATTAAATTCAAATTGAATTGAAAATGTGCAAGGTTAGATTTAGGTATAAATCAGGTACAAGGTTAGGCACAAAGGCATTATTTATTCAAAAAATCTTGGCCTCGACCTCAAGAGTCAAGAGATAGAAAAGTCGATCCAATTCTTTGACAAACATTTTTAAATTACGGCATTTGTCGGCACTTGTGGTCAAACTTGAGGCACATTTCTCTCCCTCTGTGTAGACGTTGTTATAGATGTCAGACAACTGTTGATTGAATTGATATTAAATTAATTGAAAATTATAACCAAAATGTTTGAGCACTCACTTCACCAACAATTCCTGACATAACGTTGTTTTTGAGTTTGAGACCCAACTGCGCTGTTTTCATGGTTGTCATCAAAAGTGTCAACTTTTTATAGAAGTTAACAATCATTAGGGGATAACCAGTCCTTTCAATGAATGAACACTCGGAGGACTCAATCGTTTCGTTCACGTGTTTTGCTCTCCAGTCCTCATCACATCTCATACCCTGAGTAATACCCGCCAACGCTTTGATAGCACCTGATCTTTCTTCGGGTGTCTTTGACTTATCCAGTCTTTCCTTTTCCCCATTTTGTAAGACCCGTCTCAACCCATCGACATAAACGTCATAAAACTTTTTATAACAATTAAAACCCTTTGAGTTCGCGATCTCTACTCTCTTTCCAACCATTTCTTGTCCAATGACTAGATTTTGTTGAGTCAAGTCATACAACTCGGCATCACTTTTGCCTACCAGTGCTGTTGAACCATCTTTCACGCACCGGACGTCTTCAATGTTATCGGACATCACTATTGGGTTAAAAAAAAGTTTAAATAAGTTTAGAAATAATTATATTTTGATTTCAATCATACCATAAGTGAAAGCAGAGAACAGAAAGAGTTTGCAAAACATTGAAAACATTTTTCAATAATATTCTCAAAGAATTTCAATTATTTTCAGAATTGAATGAATTGTTGATTGAATTCACAAAAACTCTCGACTTTTATATGATTTTCAATTCAATGTCAATAAGTTATTAAAAATAATAAAACATTTGTCCGAAAGAAATGAACGAAACATTTGTTAGACTTTTAATTCATTATATATTTTGACACAAATTGTCAATAATTCAAAATATATTTCATAATTTATCAGATGTTCAACTATTTATTTTAGTTATTTTAGTGTTTATCAGATTTGATTTATTTGTGAACATATAACTGAAAATATGTTTCGGTTAAAACAATATATCAATAAATTTCAGGAAATTATTACAAATATAATAATACTTTACTTAAATCATTGCAAACTCTGTAATCAAACGATTGTCTCATTTGTGAAAACATTTTTGAATACAATTTGTAAATAAATTAAATCAAAATTTAATCAAAATTTAATTAAAATTATATTTAAATTATATTAAAATGTCATTCATTTGCATTCAATTCAATCGTTTCTCACATTAAGAGTCAATAAAATGATTTTTCATTAATTCATATTTCATTCAAATATTCAAACCTAAACTCAAATTGTTTAACATTTTAATTGTTTTGTGATAAACTTGGTCAGTTTTATATATGATATTTATGCAATTCCATTGATGAACTAACTTGTCCTTGATCTTTTATTATTAATGAAAACGTCTTAATAAATTTCAGAATATACTGTATATCAGTTCTGATCTAACAATGAGTGGACAGTAGTGTGAGGAATGACATCAATAATAAATTATTGGATAAAATAAATATTTTTTTTATCATTTAATGAAACTTCAATTAAGAGTTTTAATACTGTAATAAGTGAAATGATATACCCGTTCCTACTTTGCCTCCCATTCCTATCACTGATGGCTTATCTGATGAGATACACAGTATATCTCACAAAGAATTTCAAAGTAAAGGCAATAAAACATTTATTTGTTGCTCCCTTTAGACACCAGGTCCTGTGGTTAAATTAACCAGGTCCTGTGTTAATATTCAATGTTAATACAGTTCCTCCTGTGGTGTCTCACCGTATGACTCATTGATATCTAAAATAAGTAAGAGTTGAGAAATGCTATAAAAATATTGATTTACATTAAAATGATTACAATTTTTAGTGATTTATTGAAAAGTGTTTAAAAAGTAATTATATTTACGAAGAGTTCATGAATTCATGCATTCATTGAAAGCATTGAAAACATTAAACAAATAAATGTCTGAAATGTCTGAAGAAATGACACAAAATCTAAATCTAAAGGCTTTTAGACCTTTCACTGCCGGAGAGGTTGTTATCGATGCCATACCTCTGGTTCACGTTATCTCTGATTTACACAGAAGTAGTAGTTGTGGTCATTGTATGGCTGAAAGTCCTTCACTGAAGAGGTGTTCAAATTGTCGTCAAATCTATTATTGCGACAAAAAATGTCAGAAAAATGATTGGATTTCTCACAAAAATGAGTGCAAAGTCTTCAGTCATCAGAGGTTTAAACTCAAAGAAGTGGTTAATAAGGAAAGACTTCTTCTTCGGCTCTGGTTTGCCATCAAAAACAATGAAACGTTTGCCACAAAAAGACATCAATTGATCGGCGGATCAGATGTTAGTCTCAATGATATTGAAGTGAAGACCAAAGAGTTGTCCAAAAATATGGATCTAATGATTGAATTTCATCTCATTTTCAATCACTTCAAGAGTTATGGTCTGGAGTTTGAACGCAAAGAACTTCTTCATTGGTTTGCAGTGATATCTACCACTCCTTGCATTCAATCCATTGATTATTACCACAACAAAGCCAATGGAGTATTGATTTATTCAATGGCTTCTGGAGTTTACATCCAATTATCATCTCTGAGTCACTCATGTGTTCCCAACTGTGCTGTTGTTAGCAATGGTTTGAATAATTGTTTTACATTTAAGACATAAATTTAATTGTTTTTATGATTAGGTCTTAGACTTGAAGTGCGAGCCATGAAGTCGATAGCAATCGGCGAAGAATTGACAATAAGTTTCATAGATTTGGTTCAAAACAGAGACAAAAGACAAAAGCAATTGAAAGACAATTTCATAATTGAATGCAAATGTAATAAATGTGTGAATAATTTGGACAAAGATTTCAATTATAATTATCTCGACTACTGTATGGCGGGTGTCCTGGAAACTATGTATGATCCGGATAAACCAATAGAGTTTTTAGTTAAGAGTTTGTTTGATTTAATCGCTTATTTGAACTCAATTTATGGAGACTTTCATCCATTGATTACCGAAAACATTATTCGTGTCTTCACTCTTCTCAAATGTTTGGCCGAAATTGACACTCAATTAGATATTCATGAAGTGTTTGATCGCTTGAACACATGTATTAAAATAACCCACGGATTAGACCATCAGTTGTATAAAACATACCTTTGTTTGACATCTCATTCCCAATAAATATTTCACATTTTATTTGGTTTTCTTTTAAAAATTAAAATTTTAATACATTTCAAAACTTTTCACTGAATTTGAGTGTTTTGACAGATTTCTCATTACTATTACTACCTGTGCTCTGAAGTAAATAATTTCTTTTCGATAAAAAATGATTGTTTTAAATAATATTCAGTAAAAATATAATAAAAATGAGTTTTCATTGAAATTTTGTTTATTTTGTTATTTTTTTGAAAACAATAATTGATTGAAAAGTAAAGTAAATATAAAAAGAAAATACAATTTAAAGGACTTTAAATGAAATTCAAAATTATTTGAAACTAATTTATAAGTTTTTCAATACCTTTATAATTCAAATGAGTTTTCTGTGAGTAAAAAATAAAAATAAGTTTAACTTGGTAAATATTTTGAATTGTATAACCCTTTAAATCATGTTTTAATATAAAATACCTTTCTTTCAAACAATTTTGAAATTATTTCAAGTATTTTGTGATCTTTTATATCAAAAGTTTATTTCAAAAGAATGCTTTGAATAAACTATAAATAGATTTATAAATTATATTATAATTGTCTCTCAATGTAGACGTAAATTCATGTCTTATAAGAAAAGTCACGAGAAATGAGAGAAATTCCTATCATTTTAAACACAAATTGTCTTCAAATCGATTCAATAATTATAGTTATAATAGTTTCCATAGCTATACAGCTATACCTTTGAGTCAATTGTGTCATTCAGTGCTCAAATTGTAGTAAAAGTCTAATTAATAGTTAATATAAAAGCACATCACGTGAAGCAGTAGTGAAATGCAGAAGACGACTGTCCATGTGATTCAAATAATTTGAAGGCAATTGTTTGGATATCTTGTGACAAAACTTTTTGTTTCGATAGTATATCAGAACTTTATTCTTGTGTTTCTCACTCAACAGTTTCAATGAAATAATATTTGGAGAAAATGAATGTTAAAACAAATTCCAATCTTTCTTACCATAAATACCTTTTAGCTCTAATTCCGGTCATTTTACTATTGGCCACCCTTTCCATTATACTAGTGTTGATTATAGAGAAAAGTCATGCAAAGGACCATGACAAGTTTTGGACGGTTAACATGATTATAATGCTTTTGATATTGTCGTCATTTTTTCTATTACTAGTCATCATATTTGCCGCAAAGTCTGTGCAAAGAAGAGTTGACTCAGAAAGTGGTTGCGATGAAGAAGAAGTGGTTTTCACACACTCTGGCACTCATTTCAGTGAAATTGATTTGAATTCAATCATTAATTACTACAACAATAACTTAAATCAATTGTCAATGACTTGGATTCCTGACAAACCACCCGCTTATGACATGGCTATTATTGATAGCATAAGAAATGAAACCCCACCCCCTTATCAGACCTTTATAAGCGATGGACAGACGTATGAAGATTTGGGAACTGGTAGTAAAGATGATGAGCAAAGTTGTGACAATTTTAGTGAATGTGCTGAACATCCAAACAAATGCATTGAAATTTTCAGCATTTATTGATATTTAATCATAAGTTTAGATATTTTTCAGTTAAATCTTATTTCCTGTAAATAATTGACATTTAAATTGAATAAAAATTTCATTAATTATCAAAACATTTGTTTTTTATTTCAAATAACTTAAGAAACGTTTGAATTCATTGAATATTTTACAATAAATTTCATTAAATTTGAACACAATTTAAAGACCTATTAATTTATATCTCAATTGATTTAATATAATATTTACAATCAGTTTATGTATTTTTATTTACAATTGTTATTCAAAATCTAAATATATTTTATAATAAACTTTAAATTTATTTTCAGTTTTTATATACATTTTATTTCACTATTTTGTCTCAAAAGCTCCACAGGAGTTGACATTTTAAATGATTATGTGATGAATCTGTTATGTGATTGAGATTTTACACAATGATTATGAATTGACAAATCTATATACCAGGCCATCAGAAAAGTTATTAAAGTATTGAGTTTAAGGATCAAATATTATTTTAGTTTGTTTCTCAGGGTTTTACTTATGTTTTTGCGATACTTTTTGGTTTAGATTTCAATTAAAGATTGTCTGAATTTACATACATTTCAAGTCTTCAGTGAGTCTTGAATTAGTCTTATATAAACTTTTCTAACAGCCCTTCACTGACGATATATTCATAGAAAAAGCAAAAGTGCATCAAAAATGTCATCAAAATAAATAATTCACACTTTAATCAACAAATAATCAATAATTTGATTACAATTTACAATAACTATCTTTAATCTCAATCATTGAGTAAAGTATTTATTTGCTTCAATCAAACCATTATTCAATGCCTTGGAGTTAAGGCTAAGGAATGTTTAAAACTATTGAATAAATTGTGATATTTTTGTCGGTAAATGAAGACAAAAGAAAAAACTTAGTTTTTCTGTCAAAGTATGTATTCATCAAATAAAAAACAAAATTTAACGTATTTTTGAAAAATTTTAATTCAATTTTCAATCGGATTTTAAATATCAAAAAGATTTTCTAATTTTTGAGCAAATCTTCAAAAGTATACAAAATTATCAAATCATATAAAAGATTAAGTTTTTAGTCTTTATTTCGGAGAAAACAAAACTAAAAACAGATTTTCTCTACATTTGTCTCAAATTGTTTGAACTATTTTTCAGTTGATTTACAAATCAAAGCAAATCATAATTCAGATCAATTGAAATCAGATACCAATGAAAGCGTTGATGAAATGCATAGAATGACTAATCAATACATTTTTAACATTATATTTACAGCAAATGAGATACAGAGAAGGGAAGGGAAAGAATGAGAAAACCTTGTTATAAGGTTTAGCAAGAACAAATATTTTCGGATGGAATTTAATTTATTTCAATCGCTTTTTAAATTCAAAATATTCTTAAATTTCTAAACAATTCACTCAAACCTCTGATTTTAAACTGAATTTCTTGACGACTTTAACAACAAATTTATTAGTCTTTGAAGAAAAATATCTTTTTGTGAATAATCATGAATTGAAATATGATTTTCCTTTTAAAATGATTTTTTATATTTCAATTTTGTTATATATTTTTGGACTAATAAAACAAGGTTTCAAAGAATAGATAATAATATGAAAACAAGAATTCATAGCAAAAGTTGTATTCAATTGAAACAAAATCTGATTTTCTTTTTGCAGTTATTATATTCAGAAAAAGTGATTACAAAAGAGAACCGGAATCTTTCTATTCATAATGTATTCAACCATTAATTAGTTGTTAATAACAATAGCTTTGATAATAATGAGTAGATTCTGGTTATTGTTTGTGAATATAAAACTCAAAAGTATTTCATAATATAATTGATATTCAGATACAAATCGTCAGCAATTAGTTGAATAACAAAATGACAAAAAGATGGCTAAATATGAGCTGACATTTGATTTCCTTTTGTATTATTCAAGTGGACGGACGGGTAATCTTAATGAGCATTCATTTCAATTCATCGCAACCCTTATCGTCTGAATCTGTTTTATCTGTTCATACAATTGGGTCCAACTTTTCTCCATTAGCTTCAGTTAACAATCAATTGTTATCAGACTTGATATTCAGCTTTTCTCATGTCTATTGAGTGGAAAGGCATATAATTATTGGACAAATATTTTAAATGAGTTTTGAATCAATACCGAGAAGACTGCCCGGAGTTCCTAAACTGCAAATCAAATCATTATGTGCTGTAAATGGGAAATGAAAATACATTTTATTAGTGTTTAAATTCAATCAGTTTTGAAATTTGAAATATTTTTATCAATTTTCTGAACAATAGAGACAAGAATTGAATGAAAAATACCTTTTATATTGTTTTGTGAAATTCTGGAATGCATTGAATGATTGCAAATCAAAAAATACATTAAAAACAAAATATTCATTAAATTTTGTGTTAAATCAACACTTATTTAGTGAACAAAATAAGACTTACTGTTTGAGAGGCACTGGACTTCCGCCGTGTGAATGATTACCGTTGACGCCATCCATCACAGGACAGGTAACCATCATATAAGCTATGGGTTTGGGTTAGGAAACAGTCAATTGTTTATATATTTAAATGCAATTAATTCAAACCCTTTTCCATTTTGCGTCGTTTCCTTTTGTTGCATATCTTAACCGTACAAACACTCAGTATAATAGTGGCCACAAAGAAAAGTACACTTCCGACGATACCGGCCGTTATAGTCCGGGCCCTCTTCATGCCTTCCAGGCCTATAATGCAAATAAAGATATTGTTTACAAATAAGAGAAAATATTTAAAAAAGTATTGTCAAACTACTGGGTATTTTGTATTCAATAAGTTCTCCGTATTCTCCGATTCCCAGAATAGAGTAGGCGTTCACACGAATCGTATATTTCAACCCCTGATTGAACTCTTTGACTGATTTAACATCAATTTAAAGTTAATTTTCAGTATTAATGCAAAAATAATTATTTTATGAAATACTGACTCAAATAAGCGGTTTCTTTAGATATGGGTTCGGATGTAATCCACTTCCCGTCGCCCTCTTTGTACTCAACCTTATAGTAGGCGACGTGTGTTCTCTTCTCAATGGGTGGCAGCCATGAGACAACCCATCCCTGTGCCATCTTATCTACTGTTACATTACGAGTCAGACCTGGCTTTGGACCGACAGGCGCTGCAGTGGTCGACGGTATGGTTGGTTCGTCTAATGTGTCAGTAGTTCCCGGTTTTGTTACTTCTGTTGAATATAAGTCTAATGAAATAATTGATTGACATTTGATAACTAATGCAATCATACCGTCCACTACAACGGGAACATAAGTGGATCCGTAGGCATCTGTCGGGAACTGACCGTTCTCTACATCCCAACCTTAAAACCAAACAATAATTAATGTGTTTAATAACAACCCCTTAATACTTACTCTTAGTCCTCGCTCTAACGATATTAGATCCCAACCCTCGACCCAAAGAATTGGATGAAAATACTTGAAAATCGTATTCAGTGTCTGATTGGAGGTTATATATAGTGAACGCCGATGTGGTCTCTGGCGGTTGCACTCGCATTGTCTTCCATCCCGTCTCGTCTTCTTCAGAAAATCGATAACTATAACGGAAGGGTAGATAAAATTGCAATCAATTGTGAATTACATAAAAGTGTTATTAAATGAAACACAAAATTAAGAAAAGTATTGGAAATGAAAGCAAAAATTGATTGAAAAGTAAATCCAATACCGAATACTAAAGAACTGTTGATGTCCTCCATCATAATTAGGCACCCAGGTGACTGTTGCTGCAAAGGCACTGCTATTTACTGATACATTAGTGGGTGCATGAGGTGTAGTGCCTGTAAGATAACCAATCAAGTGATTAGTTATGATATATTACATATCGAAGTGTTATTTAATGAAAAAATATGAACAAATGTATGGTTACTGTCGACGAGTAGAGTAGTGGCCGTCACTAACGTTGCGATAATGTTCTCCAAAACGCACTCATACTTCCCGTGATCTTCCTTTTTGATGGACTTTATGGTCAAATTACCGGAACGGATGAATGTCCTATCTTTCGGTAATTTGGATCCATCGGCCTATAGGTCAGGAAATGACCGAAAATTGAAATATTAGACAAACATTTACTTTATGTCTGAAAATACTAAATGAAATGTTTATTAGGATTATTGGAAACGTATTGAATAGGAATGGCTTTCAATTGGTTTCAATGCTTTTGCAGTTTTACTTCAAAATAAACTGACTTTTAATTAAAAGCAAAGCATTTTTAGACTATAATTGTGAGCTAATGTTAGCACAGGGTTGGCAATAGGAATGGTATAGGAATGGCAATCAGATTCTCAAATCAGTTATATTACACAACTGTATAGTAAAGTGTATTATTAATTCAATGCTCTCTTCAGTTGACACCGGAATCACACAATAAGATATACAGTATTGTATGGCCTTTCCCTCACAAACCCAATCCTCTATTATTTGCTTCTAATGTGAAATCGATTTTATGTGATAATCGGTATTAATCTTTGGGAACGGTATTACAAATTAAATTAAATTTTTCTTATTGTGTCTCAGATTTGATTGCATTCCTAAAGAAATTCAGACAAAAAAGTCGTTTTCCTTATGAATTGTTTGCCAAATGTGAGCACAATATAAGAGATTTTAAACTTAATATTATTTCAAGTTTTTCTCATTTCAAACATTGAAAACCATTTCTAGTATTCAATATCTGAAGAGAATTATTGAATAAAAATATTTGAAAACGTTTTTCATATTAAAATATTTCTTATACTCTTTGTGCAAATACTTTGTAATAAATTGTATGAATATTTGATCATTACTTCAATAAATCATTTCATTTCTTAGACTTAAAGTGTTTTTCATTTATAATAAGTTATTTGAAAATATTTGAACAAATGATTTGTATTTTATAAGAAATAAAAGAGATTTTATGCGAAAATCATTAAAATAAATGACAGAAACGCAGAAAATAGTAATATTAGTGAAGAAATTAGATTCAATCGGTGCCTAACAGTGCCTAACAGTGCAAACCATAGATCTATTTGAAGGAAAGACACAATTTTTGATATGAAAGCAAACTTATTTGATTCGGTTTCTAATCAACACATTTAGTTTGCAATCATTTATCACTCGTTTGTTTGGCGTTTTGGCACAAAAGCTACCGATCGCTACGTTAGGCCACAATCCTCTTCATGAAGATTATCCGGTGATGAATGACATGAGTCTGATCTATGCACTGGTGAACCAGTTGTGCCTAAAACGCCTTAACATTGAGCAGATGATTGCGGAGGAAAGGGAAGAGAATCCGAACCAAACAGTGTATTAAATGAAAGCACATTTCACTTACTTTACGCCACGATATGATGGGCTTTGGGTTACCGACGCCATCACAAGACATAATCACTTCACTGCCGACCGGTTTCTGATAGTATTCTGGAGGTTTGAATGTAAATATTGGAGGCTCTGAGCGGACAGGGATTGAGAGAAGATATAAGCATAACATCGATTTGTATATCAAATTCAATATCAAAATCATTTTACTTCGTATGCATTGAATCTTAATGTTTGCAAAGGATATGAATTGTGAGAGAAGTAAATAAAAGGGAAAAACATTTTCTTTTATAATAAAAACTGAAATAAACGCTAAAAGAAGTAAAACTTATGACAAACTTATGGCTAAAACTATGATCTCTTATAAAGATATCACAAAATTGTAATGTTTTGCAAAGAAATCTGTTTTTATATTATTATTATTATTATTACTACTATTGAGAGGAAGTCTTGAAGTCTTTGTACTAAGAATTAAATGGAAAAGAAATAATTTTTTGTTTGTTTTTTGACTGACTTTTTATGGACGGGTGATCACTGACTGCTATACTATTTACCAAACCATCGATTTTTACAACAAATAAATTACTTTTTTGATAAAAAATATTATTGAATGCAATGAAAGACTAGAAGATTATCAAAAAGTTTTTAAGTTTTAATCAGTTTTTGCTTCTCTACTCCTAAACTGAGCCTCAGGTTTGCATTCAAGCAAATCAAACATCAATTTTGCTGCTATTTTGTTGACATTATTGTTACGGAAATTAAGTTTAAATATTTATTTTTCATTTTATTTAATATATTTATGAAATGATTAATTCTGTCGTAAAGTAAATGTGTCTTAAATGCAATCAATAGTAGTTTGGAGTCCAAAGACTTGACTACAAATTGACATCAATTTTGTGTATTTAAGAAATAAAACTAAAATTGAAGTTATTTTTTGTGATAAAAGCTTTTTCGGGAAAAACATTAGACTTTTAATGATTTAAGTATTTTTAGGTTTTACTCCAATTAATGGCAAAAAAAAGATAAATAAAAAAAAGGGAAACAAATATTGAATGAAATAATAAGCTCTCAAGAGATTCAGTGCTGAATGACATGTGCACTGAAACTCCTGTAAATAATTTATATTTTTAATTCAAACCCTTACCCCTTACGAGCACTTCCATTGTGGATGAAAACCCGGCCGTTCCGTGAAGATTATAAGGTGTACACCGATAGCGGCCCTGATGTTCATGGGTTACTCTTTCAAACAATAGGGAACCGTTAACCAGAGCAGTGACACCCGAGTGGTCGCTGGGATCAAACGGTCGTCTATCCCGAGTCCAAGTGACAAATTGAAAGGGAGGCGACGCCTGTATAAAGCACCGGACGACTCCTGTCAGTCCAAACGGCAAGTATTGCATTGAAGGCGAATATGTCACTCGAGCCGGATCTGCACCCATGAGGAAGGGGTTTATACATCAATCTATTAATTCAATGACACTTACATTCGATGGTTAGGTAAGCACTGGCAGTGTCTGGTTCTCCAATCCCGTTGAAGGCATCGCATGTAAACTTTCCTGTGTCTTCAGCAGAGGAAGGGTTGATAAGTAGAGTGCCGTCTCTTTTGACTACTGTTCTGGTGATGAGCCACGAAAGTTGTGATATCTCTATACCCTTATGAAACCACCTGTACGTCACATTAGAGGGCAATGCCTTTGCCTCACATGTCATCTCAACTTTATTGCCCTCTAATTGGGTGATGTTCTTTGGGGGTACACTTATAACGGCAGGCCCGGCCACAATCACTTTGGTGCTGGCAGTAACTGACCCTTGTCGATTCTTTGCTATACACATGTAGTCTCCGATATCAGGTTCACCCAAATTATCAATTCTTAACTCTGTGTCTAAGATCTTAATGTTTGGACTCAATTCAATCGGAAGGTTGTTCTGAGGGTTGGGAAGGGTGTGAGTGAAGAAAGCATTTCAAATCATTGTTAGGTATTTGTGATATATTTAACGACAACTGTCTTTATGTCTTACTTTCTGCCAAACGACTGTCGGAGTCGGAGTTCCGGCGGCTTTACAGTGAAGAGACAACGTCTCACTCACTCTAACGTATGCAAACTCCGGTGGCTTTTCATTGAAATGTGGCGGTGCTGTCAAGCAATGCAAAAAATACAAAATAAAACTATTATTTGAATTAAATTTAAACAAAAATATAAAATGAAATATATTTTACAAAATTTGTTTCAATTTATTGATTGAAATGCAAATAAATTTCAAACTTAAACACAAATAACTATTTTTTGTCTCAATTAGTAGTGAATTAATGAAATGTTTATTTGTTTTAATAAAATCCAAATAATAGTTATATTTTTCATTAATTGAAAAATAAAAACAATCTTTTGATAAAATTATATGAAATATGATTTGTATTTGTAATTGAATTGTATATAAATGAGCAAAAATTAATGTCATTGCAGTCCATATCTGATTTCAATGCTAGCATTGAGTGAACAATAGGTCTAATAATGAGATGTGATATCATATGAGTCCTGAAATTAAGGACATCTTTGGCTCAAAATTATGTCTCAAATCATATTCTTTTAGCACTTATTCTGCTCTCAATGTCTGTTGTCTTTGAAGTAATAGTCGCTCACAAGCACTGGTATTGTAACACAAGTGACTGAACAAAAAGTTAAGTATTTCTTCAAACACAATGAATATCACTTTTTATGAGAAAAACTATAGTATTTTGTCATTTATTTGTTGTACGTATTGATCGACTATTGTTTGTAAAAAATAGTCTGAAAACAATTATATGAGAGAAAGTAAGGGAACTATCAATTGTTTGCTTCTTTGAGGCATAGATAAGGTTTGAGTGATTTTCAAGAATATTCTTGATATTAAATATTTTTTATGTACTGTGAGAGGAATGGTATGACTTTTAGTATCGCTTTTATTGTCTAATTATCTTTATTATAGTTTAGTTTTCAATACATTTGAATTGAATACAAATTAACAATAAATTCTTCAAACAAAATGACATTTACTTTCATTTCAGTTAATATTATTTACTTTTCATTATATGAAAGCAATTTGTATTCAATATTGTATTCATTGTTCACTTATATTAAATAAATTATGAAAATTATAATTAACTCTAAATTATTAATTAGTATTCAATAAACGAAAGGTTAAGTCATTCACAGAGTAATAAATTTATGGATCGATTTGCACTGCATTTTAAATTATAAGATATGATATAAATGACAAAATAGATTGATCTTGTTACTTTTATTCATGTAATCAGTAGATGTGCTGAAAATATTTGGTTTTTGTTAAAACCATTTTATAAAATTGTAATAATATATTAACAAAGTTAAGAGGAATGGTATATAAAGTGATACATACCGTGGACGTCCAACAAAACGAAAGTCCCATTTTTCAACTGTTCATTCGGTCGATTGAGAAAATAGACTTTGCATTCATACCATCCCTGGTCTGTCTCGCGAACATTTGTTAGGTTAAGTGAGGCCTCCTTTGGATCGGACAGAGATACTCGTCCCTCATATCCTTCCCCTAAGTGAGGCGGATAGCCGTCATACCAGATATATATGGGTATTTTGACCCCTCTCTTCTGCCAATGTATAACATACGGCACCTCTATTTTATCGGGAAAATCAAAGGCACAGTTGAGAATCACATTATCGCCTAAATTGGCTGAGATTTTCTGATGTTCTTCTGAATTGAATCCTAAAATAAATGAATAATTTAATTGTATTTCAATTCAAATGTTATTTAAATTTGTCTTTTATATCGCAATCAATCAAATCTCAGACAAAATTCATTTCAAACTCTTTTTTCTCTCTTTTAGTCTTTGATTAAGATTTATAACTGAAAAAATGATTTACAATCAAAAAAATGAGTTCAAACTATAAATAGATTTTTCTAAACATTGAACAAAAATCTCTATCTTTTTCTTTGTATGACTTCTTCATCTGTTATATATATATAACTGAAACCAAATGTATAAATGAGACAATCGATGAAAGAGTTGGCAAAAACACTATTTAATCACGAAATATACTGCAAGAAAAAAGTTTGCGATAAAAATAGGAATATTCTGTTGAAAAGCAATGACATTTCAAAAGGAAATGTTTGTCCATCAGAAGAGATTTGTAAAAAAATAAACCCCAAAAATGGGCCATAAGTTCAGTTCAGTTGCAGACAAATGACAAAAATATATAAATTCAACATTTCTATGCATTTCTACTACTTTTTGGTATAATATTATATTTTAATAGTTGTCTCATGAGATCACAAATACAAGACTCGACTTATTTCTCTCGAATGAACTGACTTTTGATAAAAATATCTGATATTTTGAGCACAAAAATAAGATTTCAAATAATAAACAAAGATATGAAAGGATTTTATCATTAATTTTGTTGAAAAACAATTGTTTTGTAAAAACCATTTGATCTATAGTTTGAAATTATATTTATTTCAAATAAAACTTTTTAATACTTTTATATTTATATTAAAACTTTTATATGCTTTTAAGGAAACAAAATATTATTTAAATTAAAATTAATATAAAATATTTGCAGATTTTATTTTTGTAAAATTATAGCTAATATTAAATTTCATTGAAAATAACAACAAAAAGATTTTTATAACTTTATATAATGTTTTGCCATTGAATTACAAAATAAATTGATTTAGTCTTTGGGGACATATTGACGGCACAAGTAGTCTCTATTTTCAATAAAATAAAATTAAAGTAAAAATGAAATGAAAAACAAAATTAAATTTTTTTATTTGACAATAAATCTATAGATTTTTGTAAAACATTTACTTAACTTATGAAAAAATATTGTCATTAATTGAAGTTTCTGTTGAATTTTATAATCAAATTATTGACTGATTTTCAAAAATAATTTCAAATATTTGATTAAATTTTAAAATTCGTTGTTTTTGTTGTGAAAACCTTTTATTGCATTTTCAAATCAGATTAAGATTTTATTGAAAATGTTGTTTGAAGTGAATCTCACGAAACAAATCATTAGTTTTTATTACACTTACAGACAATAGGTTTAATATTTTTGATTAAAGTTTTGTCCGAAAGTAATGTTTATTTTGATTTGCTTTTAAAGATATGAAATCATTTCAATAGATTGGTATCAAAACAGTAATTCCCCGAAACACTCATCCAAATGAATGTTTGCAAACATTATTTTCAAAAACCAGTGTTTCCTTCACTGAAAAAATCGTTAAACAATATGTTGTGTTTCCCAACAAAATGACTAAACATTTAGATCTTTTGGCTCTAGTTTTGTGAAGAAATAACTTTAGATAAAGAGATGATTGCTTGAGATATCCAGTGATCACTCAATAATATTAAGACCTCAGAGAACAGTATTGAAAGTCTTCTCTAAATCTAAAACATTTAAAGTATGAAAACGGATATGAAATGAAAGGCAAGGAATTGAAAAGTAATGGAGTTTTTGCACATAAAATGCTTTAATATTTTTTGATATAAAATAAGATTTGATTTATTAGTTATAAGACTTAATCTCATCTTTATTTTTAGGCGATATTATTAAACATTAACTGAAAAATGAAGACTAGATTTAATGGTATAATCATTATTACATTTTTTGCATCACTTGAGTATCGCTCAGGGCTTTGAAAACTAATTTCAAGTAAAGGTTTCATCTAATGTCTGATCCGTTAATTCAAAATTACAAGAAATCATTATTATTATAAAAAACAGTCATAAGATATGACATTGTTTTGTAGTTTTAATAATTTACAAAATCATATCAACTCAAGAATTCAATGAATATTAAAGAGACCTTGTTGTTTTTGTAATGAATAAATGTTATTTGATTAGTGAAACAATGTTTAACAAATGATATGTCAGAAAGTTATGTTCACTTTTGAACCCCTTTTACAGTAGTTAACAATCAATACAATTGAGTTGACATTAAATGAATAGTATTTTTGAAAATTAATTAAAATTAAGTGAAATATTTCACACAATTTTGAAAATGCTTTTTATACTAAAGAAATGTAAAGAAAGTTATTATTAAAGTATTTTTGTGTCAAATATACAAATGAAAGCAATTATTGAATGATTTGAAAATAAATTCACACTTTTTTCACTCAATTTATTACGAAATGAATGAATATTTTTAAAGTGATTTCATTTGAAAATCTTTGTCAATAGGTTTGTGACGCAAAAGACTCTTTTAAATAACTGTCCTTAAGTGCTAACAGAGCACAGAGATGTCTGCATTGTGTATATGTCTTACATATATTGTCAGATACTATGATCTGAAACGTTCATTATTTTTCAATATTGTATTATTCAACAGCAAAGCAAATCCAATAGAGCACAGACTGTGATAATCCCATCCCAGGGATCATTCATCTCTGTCAACATCATTAACTTCTGGGCGGTTACCACAAACACAACTTCTATTATATAATTTCCAACTGAATATCAAATGAAAAAACTGGTCTAATATTATATAAAGCACTGGTGTGTTATGCACTGAGCACTGGTATATGGCCTCCATTTGATTCAATTATGAAAATACCAGAAAATATTGAAAAAGTGATCACAAAATGGCATAAATTTTATGCGATTTTTGGTTCAATATTACGTTAAATCTGTCGGTAATTACAGAAATGTATTGAATGTGTCTTCAGTTGTTTGGTTTGAAAGACAGGAATAACTTATGAATAAATTGCATACAAATTAATAATGCATTGAAAGGATTGCTTATATGTTATTAGATTAATAACACTGAGAGACAGATCAAAGACAACAATCCCTGTCCGTCTAAAATAGCGGATTTAATGCCAAAGCTGTTGGCGTGGGTTTACAGTGAAAAATGATAGGCAAAGTGGAATGGACTGTCTCAGAGCTGATTCCCTTTCGGTTTGGATACACTTTGATTGTATTGCAAACACACAAACCTATTGGTATCAGATGTGAACATATTGTGAGCAACTTTGCAGTCAATCAATTGTGCCTCAAATGCATGCATGACTTGTGCCAAACAAATAGTCAAATATCTTAAGTAAAGCACGTTTTCCTATACTTTGCTCACACATACTGTTCCGCACTATCTCTGAGAAAATAAATAATTTTTTCTTTAGTTTTTCAATCGATTCCACGAAAAGTGTGTAAAACTTTTAAACACAAGAAATGGTTTTGAATTTATCCGGAATTCTGTTTCAATGTATTGTATGATTGAATCATTGATACTATGAATAGGATTTTGGGTTTTATAAGTGATTTAAACAAATATTTGATATGATTTTAATTTCTATTATAAATTTTCACTTTACTGTTGGGTTTACTTGAATACAATCCGATTCCCCCTTCGGTACTGATATTTAATTATTGAAATTGAAATTTCTTTACGCTTTGACTCAAAATTTAATTAAAAATAATTATATGAAAAATTCATAAAATATTTCAGTCCTTAAACTCACGCAACACTTATTCATAACCGAAATACTGTCGCGAATTAGTTATATAAAAGTCATTCAAGTTTTTTGATGTAAACCTCAAATGACAAAAAAATGCTAACTTTTAATGTATTGAAATTTTTAATTATCAAAGTTTTTAACTATTTTTTAATCATTTGATTCATTTGTTAATAAGAAATTGTTTTTTTTTGTTATTTTGATAATTGACTTATTTTTTTAATCCGGAATAAATTAAGTATTGTTTACATGAATACCTTTTTTGAAAATTCCAAAACGTTTCAAAAGTGATATTAAATAACATTTATATAATATATTTACAGATAATTTGAATAATAAATATATTTTTTGTTGAAATCCTTTTAAATAATAAATAAATAAAAAGAGATTACAATTGATTAATAAATAAATGCTTAAATGAATCGTAAATTTCATTGAAATTCAATTAAATTTATTACTAATTGATGGCTCAAAATAAAGTCCATTGAAACAAATGATAACTAATTAAAGTATAAAAACAGAAAATATAAACAATTAATAAAATCATAATTATTTCAATCATTTATTGTAAAAATTTAAATAATTTTGTAATTAAACTGAAAAAATGTTTTGTCAATCCATTTGTCAAATAAATCATTTAATTCTCATTATCTTATCGTTATTTTTATCATATTTTCATGAAATGTCATTTATTTTGATATTTTGGCCTATATTTTACACAAAAAACTTTAATCATTTGAACTTTAAATTTAATGACATTTCTTTTGGATAAGTCTACGGAAATGAATTTGATTGATCATGTTCAGTTTTCTTGTAATTTATTTCTAGACACTTAATTTATTTTTTTGTTAATTAAAGTAAACCCCTTATAAGAGTTTAATTTTTTGCCATCCCTTTTAAGGGGATATAATTAATTAAAATGCATTCAAATTAATTAATAGTGAAATAAAATCAAATGAATATTGAATTGCAATTCATTTGATGGGAAAGTAAAAGAAAATGAGTGAAAAGTATTGTTATATTGATATGTGTTTTGGCATCAAATTATCATTACATCCAACAGTAGAGCCAATGTTTGGCTATTGTATTGTCGACTCAACTATAATAAGAAGTCTTATAAGGAATTGATGTGAAGTCTCATAATTTCAGATCTAATTCTGTTGAATATAGAGAGCAGTGGCGTAAAAGGGATAGGTATGTGAAGATTAACACTGTCTCCTCTCTCTCTCACTAATGTAGGCCTACTGTGACAGCACTGTTGGCAATGGTTACGCAACTAAGCAACTGATCTGATAGTGAACTGAATCCAATGTAAATGCATTTCCAAAGCAATGACAGAAAAATAAATTCCAAAGACTTGTAGTTAATTCTGAACCAAAAAAGAGGAAAAAATTGATGGCATTTGATGTTAGACTGAATTTATATACAAAGAGTTGGGTCTAAATGAGTGGTACGACAGAAGAGGGAAGGGACTGCCAGTAAAGAGCATTTTCGTGTTGCCATTCATACGTTTGTGCGTATGTTTCGTAGTGTCGGCGCCCGATATCTCAGTTCACTTTAAATGATGAGAAGACTGTATGCCTCAGACATGAGATCACATTCGTTGATACAAATGGTAATCCTTAGGGATTAGCCGAAAGTTTGTGCACACATTGGCAGCCAAAACGCCAATACAAGGGCTCGACTCAAGACCTCTAAACACTGTGAAGACTCTACACATCGCTTACGACTTCTCTCTTATTTGGTTTCATCTTTCGATTGCATTGATGTCCAGTCGATCCCCAAATGAGAGCACAGTTTTATATCTTTATGTCTCTTACTGTTCTAACTCTCCCTTTCCCCCCATTCCCCCCATTCCTCCATCAGTGCTCTTAACTGTTTTATTAAGGGAATGACATAAGAATTAAGTTAACACTACTTTGCGATACAGAATATTCTCGTTGAGTGACCAATAAGTTTCTCATTTGTCGTAACAGAGATACTGACGACAAGTATTGATATTTGATATAACAATAAAATTTCAAAATTAAAACTCAATTAACGATTGAATTATAAGTTTTTCATTTGAAGCACAAATCGATGGGAAAATCGTAACAAAATTTCTCTTTTAATTGCAATGATTTGGAGGAAAGAAAATGAGTGCAAAAAAAACTTAAATTACAGACCAATGAACAAAACATTACAATTAGACAAAGCTTTTTGTTGTCGACGAAAACCGACACTGATTTCCAACTCATTAAATGAAGTGAAGAAAAAATAAGTACAAAAGGCATCAGAAGTTTAAACTTAATTTTGTAAAAACTTTTCTTTCACTCTTAATCAACGGCTTCTCCGAGGCTTTAGGTGCAGGACTGGTGTCTAAGCTGTTAGGAAAGGCAATAATCCTTAACTATTTAGTGTTATTAGAGAATCAATTGTTGTATTAAATAGTGTTTTCACTAAAAAAGTAGAAAAGAAGTCAAAGAAAATTGTGTACAGAATATATACACACAAACTATAAGCCAATAGTTTGCAAATAATCAACAAAATGCCTAAACAGTTGTCTTTAATACTCGTCGATCCTCTCATTTACCACTTCCTGTCTGACAAAGTAATCAACTCTTATAAAAGTCATTACTTTTTTGGGGAAACACTCAAAAAATATTACAGAAATGAAGGCTAAAGTAAAAAACTAGTGAAACACTAAATGGTGTGACTATTAGTGACCAAATATTAATGACAAAACTAAAGGTTCCATTCATTTAGCACTAAATCAAATGTCTGTAAAATATAGTTACTCTGCAATAATTTATATCTGTTATACCCCTGTAAGGGGAGCCGAGAAACATAAATAAATACTCCTCTGATAAATGATATCACTTTTTCTAAGAGGGTATCAAAAAATAATATTAAAATGAATTGTTATTTCAGTAAAAATTAATTTTTTATATTTTGTGTGTATTTAATCATTCATTGGATACAATGTATATGAAAATCCATTAAATAATTATCGATTGAAATGTGATTTTAAATTCAAATCTGTTTGCAATTCAGTTATGTTTTTAATTTAAATATTGATTCTTTATATTCAAAAAGATTTTTGTTTTTTTCTGAATTTTCTGTAGTTTTTGTTGAAATGTTTTTTCAAATTGAATAACAAAATCCTTTTCATGTTTTTGATTCATCTGAAGAGGAATATAATGGTCTGAATAGTGAAGAGAAGTGAAAAAATTATATGCAAAACAAAATCGATATTTGTTTTTGAAAATTATTGTTATTTTATATGAATTTCAAGTATTATTTAAGAAAACAAAGTATTTCTGAACCTTTTTCTTCGGAAAAGATTTCACGAATGGCTTATCTTTAGTGTACTTTTCATTGTATTGAAGATTGAAATAAATGAAAACATAATAAAAGATTTCTTTCTTTGAAATCGTATCACAAATACTGAGAATAGTTGAAAAGCATTTAAAAATATTTTTGGATTTGAATTATTATTTTTACAAACAGACCATAAAATGTAAAATTTTGTTCAAATAATAGTAATTTTGATGAAAGAGTGAGAATAAGAGTTAAAACTATAATTGATTTGAAAAGTGGGGAAAAAGTATTGCCTTTAAAGTGCTATTGATTTTTGCTCTTTTGATGAATTGAGAAATAATTCATTTTAATTATCAATTCATTGAAATGTGTTAATCGTATCCAAAGAAAACATTAAGTTTTATATAATAACTCAAAACATATATTGAATATAAGTTATATTTTTTGGTGAATAAGGCGTCGAATAAATTAAAATATTTGTTTAATTAACTAAATATACAGTCCTTTGAGTGAAACGTTGAATAAATATAATATATTACATAAAAACTGCATTTCATTAGTATTCTGAAGGGAAAGGGAGACAGATTTGAGAGTATAAGTAAAATTGAGTTTAGTTTATGGTTTGATGAATAAGTTTTTCTTTAAATAATAGACAAAAAATATTATAATTATTCATTAAATGATGAATTGTATTGAAAGCGCAGACATAACACAACACTTTTGTTCGCACACAAGAGAGGGTTGTTTTAAAAGAGTTGATTACCATAACTAACACAAAGACTCAGTGCTGACAACAATTTCTTTACTGTAAAGAAATTATATTAAACGCCAATCGATTTGATGAAAAGTCTTGGAAAGGGTCTAAAACTGAATACCACGTCAGGTAAAGAGAAAAAAGTTTATAAATTTGTTGACTAAAAAAGGGGTTATTTTGATGTTTAATAAACAGTTTTATTGTAAACATTCACTAAATTTTTCAAAAATTGTTTTTTAGATTAATTTCCAATTTGTCACACAATATATGCATCGATTGTCACACAATAAAAATGAAAAACATGTAAAACAAAAGGTTTTTAGTCTTAAAGCTGTGTTTATTTGTTATAAATCTTACATCAATTGCATTCAGTTTTCAGTGATTTAATTAAATCTAAAGTGTTTTTAGTTGAATAAAAAAATCAATTCAATTATTGTTTAATCTTCATTCAATTACTTGAATTATAATTTTGCAATCACCATGCACAAATTAGATTTTTCACAGAAAAGCCAGAGTCCTGACAATATTTTCTTAATTCACATTACAATAATGTATTTCTTTGACTCAAAATACTAAACAACTTTTTGTAAACCAAATAAAAAATTCTAATGTTTTGAAGAGATTTTCATAAATATTCAAAGTTTTGATTAATATTTTGTAAATAATATTTTATTTTTAATATTTTACTGTCGTTTTAGATACTAATATACATTGAAATGAAATATATATCTCGATATTCAAAGCCCAGGGCTATGTTATGATAACCAAAATGTTTAGTATATTGTTATTCAAAACATACAATTGAAGTGTGATATTAATAAAAATAAAACTCAAATGAATAAAAAAAATATTGAAAATAATGACAAAACCTTAACAATAAAAATATATTTTATGATTGAAGTCGTAATGAAAAAGATTATAAAAGTGTAAATGATTTGAACAAATATTAGCATTAAAATTGCAAATAATGTTAAAAAGAGTATTATGTTTACGGTTTAATGAATAATAAGGTTTTAAATTGAGTAAAACATCATTTGTTTGAATAATATATTCAATTTTTTTAAGAGAGCGAGAAAGAGAGAGAGAGAGAGAGAGAGAGAGAGAGAGAGAGAGAGAGAGAGAGAGAGAGAGAGAGAGAGAGATCACTGGATTTTAAATAAATTTAGTTAAAAATCATTCACAGATTAAAAATCTAATGTACTTTAACTTGAATTCATAAATCATTGAATAAAAAATAATTAAAATTAATTTTATTGACTTTAGATTAAAGACAAAACGACTGATGAAAAATAGATTCAAAGTTTGGGTGCAATTTAATTGAAGTGTTTTTATTGCTTTTACATTTCAATACAAAATCTTCTTTTCTTGTAATGAAATAAATTTATATTTAAATTAAAGACAGAGTTTTCAGAGTTTTTTAATTGACTTTTTAACGACATTTTTTCGTTAATTATTTAATTGAAAGAAAAGTTTCATTTAAAAGCAAAATAAATTTCTTTCAATTAATACCCCTTTTTAGCAATACTTTAAAGATTTTTGTATTGAATTTCATTTGAATATCAGTTTATATTTTTCACATCTTTTTGAATTTTGAATAAATTTCTTGAATGTCATACATAACTGAAAGTGAATTAATGGTAACATAACATCAAATCTATTTTAAAACTTTGTAATGCATTCAAAAGCGTATTATAATTCAAATGACATATATTTTTAGCAAATTTTAGTCTAAGAAAGGAAAGGATTTCAACTTTTTTTATGTTTCTCTTACATAAAGTAAGTGAAGAATGCATTGAATTGACGTAAAGAATAAATTCAAGTCATATATTGAATGACAAAGTACTGTAGTTTTCAAACCTTAAGTATCGATAATCAATGAGTGAGAACTACACGAGTGGCAAACCTGTGCAGCACCGGTCTATGTCGTACCCCTTACTTCAATGAATGAGAATATATTCAATACTGAAGACTTTCTCATCACTACTAAAGCTATGCATTTGAATAATCGATTAAATGTTTGGATGCTTTCGATGCGGTTTAAGAGAAATATTACCAGAAATTGAGAAAATGATTGCAAAATATTCAATACTGAAATGAAGAAAAAGGAGAGAGAGAGAGAGAGAGAGAGAGAGAGAGAGAGAGAGAGAGAGAGATCAGGGGAGAGATAAAGTTAACAAAAATCATCTTAAAGGGGGTTTCTTTGATTCATTATTATTGTCAATT
>JAQGAT010000506.1:0-29658 GCA_034687845.1 Pantelozetes paolii | reverse complement strand
CCAAAAATCATAGCAAAGATTGCGCTCAACTGACACTCAAACGCATTGTTCGCGCCTTTGATTACAAGACAAACAACAATAGTATGAAAAAGCAATTAATGGTTACGATTAACGCCAAACCCAGTGATGCCTACTTTGAAGCCACTGTTAATATAGACAAAAATACCGATGAAATGCATTTGAATGCCGATATATCCAGGATAGACTCGTACGGCAACGATTCCTTTTGTATCCAGGACATTTTCTTAGAGAAATACTGTTATTGCAAACAATATTTAGAAGAAGAAGAAGATTAATATCAAAAACATTTATCATTTTAATTCAAACCTTTCAAACATTTTCAAAACTACAGGCAATAAATTAAAGCATATAAACCCCTATCCGTTGTCCACTTTTACTATAACCACACACTTTTAACAATCATAGCAGTAGGCGCACAGGTATTACATTTTAGGCACTAATGAGTTGAATACTCAAATGAAATAGTCATTAATAAATAATATCAATATAATATATTATTGATGATAAAGAATCATGGTCAATTTATAATTTTAAATATCAATATTTCTAAACAAATATTATACTGTATTTATAGTCTGTCATTGCTATAACCAGGGTTACAAAAAAACCTTAACATTTACTTTCCTTACAAGAAATAATATTAACAATAATCATCAAATAAGCTACAAATGAAATGAACCTTTCACACTTGTAATACAAGATTCTAGAGCTGATTATAAAACCAAGAAAAAATCAACCTGATACTGAATAAATTTGTTTTATTGTCAACAACTTAATAATAGTTTTATCATTTTAACATTAAATTAATTGTTACTGCATTAAATAATCTTGGTGATAATAAATATTAATAACCAATCTAAGTCACTCATTGGCGACGGCATTAATCAAATCCACAATACTATAATATGTGCCCAAAATGAAAGCCAAAACTCCAATCAAGGCAATTGACATGTTTTTCACCAAGAGCCAAACTTGAGCCGATTGACCTAGATGAAAAATAAATATTAGAAAAACACAACCTGGTATATATTTTTAATTTACTTTTGCATTCATTCCAAAAAGTAATTGTGTGTAGAATTGCTGGTATTATAAAAGCAATTGAGCTAGAACAATAATTACAAAATTAAATATAATTTAAATATAATTTTTATAATTAATTACCTGGATGTAAGTGAGCCAACAAGAGATAAGATAAGATCCAGGTGCGGTATTAGTGATGCCATTGCATCTGATAGTAAATAAAATAGCAATGCGTTTGAGTGCAACACTTTAAGGGGTATTACTTAATATCACTCACAAGTAATTAAAACCAAAAGAGCCCGAAAGCTATAATTTATTGAATCAATCACATTCATCGATATCTTGTCCTCCATTAATCTGTTTTGCACTTTAGGCCAAATCATTTCCATGGGAACATACATTGTGATCGGGTATGTCATTACCACTGCACAGGCATACATCAGTTGCACGCTTTGATACAACGGCTCTGAAAGGGTTTAAATCATTTTTAAATTTAATATCAGTAATAATAATAATTGTGTTTACCCTGGGGTAGAGACAGTGTGACACTGGGCTCAACACTTTCACCATATTTAGCAAAACCCAGAAATCCAATCATAAAATTGAACAAGATGATTGATATATTAACAAGGTCCACTACGCCAAATAACATTCCAAAGTGTTTTGGATTCTTCATTGTCTTGTAAAGTGGCATTGCCTATATTAGCACAGGAACATTTATAATCATCATAAATTATTTAAATTAATTGACAAGATTAATTACAATTGAAATTCCTTCAAAGTTGAAAATAGTTGTGACGAAAAATAGGGGGAATTTCTTACCAACTTTTGTGCGTTGACTGAGCGCCGGCACATCTGAGACCAAATTGAATACAATTATAGCCATCGCCGCCACTTGTAGTACATTAGCCATCGACGAGGCTATTGTCAAAGATTTAATATTTTTGACACATTGCAGCAAGATCATGAATGGCAATAAACAAGCTAGGTATACTTCAATTGACAAATAGGTCCCGAAAACATTGAGTTCACCAAAAAACTAAATAAATTGTATGAAAATCATTGTTAAATAAATTGCTCTTCAAATGTCATAATAAAATATAATTTCATTACAAAACACATACAACGCATAGGTTTTGAGCGATAAACAGATAATAGACAGCACACGCCCCCACTTGACTCGAGAATATAAATAAGCAAGTTAAGAATTTCGCTGTTTTTGAATATCTTCTCAACGGCTTTGGTCCAATAGTCAAGGCCAACTCAGCAACCTTTCAACATAAAACTAATTAGTCATTTATGAGCTTGATAACATTCGAAATTTAGATCTGGCTGATTTAGATATTTACTAACATACCTCTTCATAGTCCTGGACGGGAAGGTCAAAGTGGTAGCAAACATAGTCATTGACATTCAGCATCAGATGAACGCAATAACAGGCTATTAATCCAATGATTGGCGTAAATATAGAGGACAATACTAATCCTCCATCACTTTAATGAAAAGCATTTTACCTTGATAAGTTATAAAGGTACAATATAAATCTATCAAACTGACCCGAATGCTTTAGGCATACTCAATATCCCACTCCCAATTTGACCATTGAGTAAATGCAAAAACGCCTCGACAGATGTGGTCCGGGACATTCTTAATCTTGTAATTGTATATCTTGTTCATAAATATTTCGAATATCTATTAGCTTAGAGTGAAACTTGAGGCCAGGTATGTCAACAGCACAGTTACTATTGTGAATGAATTGACACAAATAAAATATACGAGTCTTTAAATACATTGAAAAATGTTATAAAATTTATGATTTAATTGTTTCTAAGGATTAAAGTTTGGACTTATATTACGTTACAAAACAATTTGCAATCATTACTAAAAGTACAACGGATTTAAACGATTAACAATTATTTCAAATATAATCCAATACTCACTTAATTAATAGATATATTAAAGATATTGATATTAATATAAATTTATATTTCAACTTGTTGAATTATGTTAATTTAAAATTTATTCATTGAGCTTAATCTAATAGAAATTAACTCTTTTTAAATATTAGCAAGATAGTTTGAGAAACAATATCTGAATAGCAAATATAAAAATATTTCTAATGTGTTTAATATTGTTGACTTCTCTCTACTTCTATAACACAATAAATATAAACATGGAAAGTTTCAAAACTAAGATTTACGTAACCATTGATTAGATTTCACAACAAAAGTGTATAAAAAACAAACAATACTTTACTCAGAAATTCAAGTGAATTGCAGTGAAAAGTGTTTTATTATTATTTGACTAAAGTTTAATAAAAACTATTACTTTAAGTAAATTAAATTAGCTTTTCAATTGTCACGTGAGAGGTAAGTGGTGTTTTAAAGATTATAATCCTGAACAATTTCATTTAACAATAAAATGCCTTAAATTTACAATAGAGTTCATTTTGAATGTCAAGTTGTAAATAATCAAGACTTAAGTCACAGAAATAATTGTAATGAAAGCTATGTTTTCAAATATTAATGAATTTTGTTATCCATAAACCAATAAATAATTTTTGTAATTAACAAAAAATAAACTCAAAGTTATTTTAAAATACAATGTTTTGCTAACATTTATGTCATTTCATTTGCGGTAAAGCACTTTAAATATCCTTGATACTGTGATTCTATTAATTGTATTTTTATATTTACCCACTTTAATTTGACGAAATATAATCTTCCAAATATTTCATTTATTTATTTCTAGTATAAACGCCACTAAAGGTTATTTAGTACATTATAAGAGAGGACATCCGTGAGATAAATATCATGAAATGTATATTTTTTACGCATTTCTCAAAAATTTTGAGTTTTAAACTCAGTCAAAATTGATTTGTTTGAACAAAGATATCAATTTCAGTGTTAAATAACAAAAGTTTTCATTTAGTCCTAATTTTTTCAAACGTTTTGTCTATGGATTTGGTCACATGAATGCTAACAATACACTTGTATTACAGAATAATTTAGTAATATTTGTAAATTGTTTGTAAGAGTTTATCATAAAATAAAGTTTTATCTTGATCAATATATTTTAATCAAAATAAATGTTATATTTATACAAATATTTTGATTAACATTTTATCGATAATAAAATCGATAGCAATTCATAGCAAGTGTATGAATAGAAAGGATACTAATTTAATTGTAGTTGATCCTTTATCAAGCTATAGTTAAATACACTATATACTTGATTGGTTTATTTTAAATTATGATAATTGAAAGCAATGCGAGAATTAATAAAAACTATTCATACAAACAAAATGTCAATAATATTCACAAAAATATTTCACCAAAAACGTCAAAAACATTAATAATATGTTTGCAATCATTACTTTGGTTTCATCGCATACTCGGCCTAACATTTGGTGGACTATCTCTCGACTCTTATGGCAAACTCTCTGTCAATAAGTTTTACAAATACTTTGGATATTTATATAATATATTACTTTTATTTATATTCTCATATCAATGTATATATTCACTTGATAATTTTGAAAATCTTGCTCACCAATTTTCATTCAGACTGGTCCAGTATTTAGCCATTTATACATCACTCAGTCAAAGCCTTTTTGTAATTTTCATTACTTTCATTATAAACAAACACGGAATGGATATAATGATCCTGTTTCAAAATAATCTAAGCATGCACATTAAATCTAAAATGAGCAAGAAAATTATAACTATTTGCTTAATATGGTTATTTCATATAATTTTAATAATTAATATAATGATAATAACATCTCGGTCAGATTATATTGAGGACATTACTCAAAACATCACAGCTAATGTTTTCATATTTAATTTTATTTATCACTGGACCGTTCCCTCAATTGCTTGGATTATATCTGCCTATTGCTATGATATTCTGGTAGATATTGAGAAACAACTTCAAAATATTTCTAATCAAGGTAAATACATATTTTTATAAAGTCTAAGATATAGGTAATAAACAATATTTTCAGATTTACCCTCGTATTTGAATTCTCAAATCAATTCAAACAAATTATTGATTAATAAATCACTTTTCATTAAAACTCGTGAAACAATTGGAGAAATAGATAAACGTTTTGGTTATGTATTCATTAGTAAAACATTTCAAAACATTGCTTCAATAATGACCAGTATCTATTTGTTGACAGCAATGGCATCCAATCCTCTACTTGAAATATATGCCAAATCTCTGTCATTCGTTGCACTTTCAGGAATACTGGAACTCATACTCTCGTGTGTTATCTGTGGTTTAGTACACGAAAAGTCAGACCAAATATACGCGGCTTTGGATAAATATAATGCAAACGATTTGTCTGACAATGAATACAAACAATTGATTTTATTCAAGAGTTGTTCACAAAAAGCATCGTTTGGTTTCACTATCGGAGGATTTACTTCGTTTAGAAAGACAACACTTATAACGGTTTGCATTGAGTGTTCAAAGCAAATGATAATTATATTAATTAAACAGAAAATTATTTTCCATTTTCACAATAGATATCAACGTTTGTACTCAACTATACAGTGATTCTCTGTCAGACAAATAATGGCAAATAATTACCATTTAATTGCTTTTGAAATATGAAAGGCAATCGATATTATGATATAAAACACTGTTTTCTTGATTTTAATTTATAAATAAATTCTGAATTCAATGTCAAAACGTAAAACTCATTTCATATATAAAATCAATAATAATTGCATTTATTTGAATCAATTCTTATATGCAATGAATAAAACATAAAAACAGTTATATATTGAAAGGTTTTATCGATTTATTCATCGATTAAAACGATTAACAGTTTTTTTAATATTAGAAATATATGTCTTAATCATTGAATTGTATTTTCATTTGACATTTGATTTATATTAAAATCAATACTATATAACATATATAATATTTTAGAATTAAAAATATACATGCGTAATTTAATTTAAAATATTTATAAACTAGTACAAACAATGTAAAGTACTTACCCTACTCACTGCTAATTACAAAATAATTAAGTTATGTTTTAAGTAATAATTTCAAACATATCAATGTTTTTTAATCTTCAAGTAATCATAACATTCATTGTATATTACAAACTCCGTCTCATTTATTGATTGACTTTGACATTGATAAAAACTAAAACGATATTGATTAAATATGCAAATTGCAAAAAATATTAATAATTTACAGGTTAATAATAATATGAGCAAATAATATCAAATATTATTACGTAATATTTAAATCCACTTTTATTTAATCCTAATCCTCTTTCATTTCATATACAGTAAGACTAGTAATAGGTTTATACTATAGATAGTGAATGAATAATTCATATACAGAGTATAAGACAACATAACTGTGCTTTATTATCGATTCACATTATTGTGTATAACTGTGCTTTCATCAACTAGACCAATATAACCCTGAAATGAAATATAATAGGAATATTCATGAATATAATTAAGCTAGCATACTATTCATATTGAATTTTGAATATGGTTCAATTAATTATCATTAAAATTTGAAACACTTTTTTATCTGTGATTTGAAATCACTTTTATCTAAATTACATTCAATTATATATGAAAAGTGTATGAAATAATCATTTTTTGATTACTTCACACAATTGTGAGACAAATGGATTCAGAGGCAGATATTATTGAAGACAACTTCAAAACAGTTAACAGTCTTTCATCTATTTTTGCGCGACTTTACCGCACATTCAGTGATGCGTCCAATCATTTAAATGATGATAATATCTCCAACAATGGCCGCAAAGAGGAGTCAATTGTTTCTAAAAATATTAAAATTATCAAAAACAAGGATTTTGTTAATGAAATCCGTCCGCAAAGAGATGTCGAGTCCTTTGTCTCTAATAGTAATGTCTGTCTTGACTGTCGAGAGACAAATCTGGAGTCAATCATTGAAAACCTTTTATCGGTAAGACTTCAAACCCTTTTGTAAACACAAATATAATTCACAAAAATGTCTGTAATTTAATCTCAAGTTCATATGTATTGCGAAAAAAAGACAACATTTTATTGCTTTGAAAAAAGTAATAAATATTTTAATAATTTTTATTACAATTAATGTCTTTTATGACAACATTTCCTCCCATTCTTATCAGCTCTTGAATTGTGAACAATCAGGTGCTCTGTCTTCAGATGTCAAACAACGTATACTTGGGTTAGAGAATCAAATTCTCACTCAAACTATTCAAGGAATATATTCCTCGTCATCTGATGACGAGTGCCAATATGACCAGAGCTGGCTATGCACTTAGTAAGCAAGGTCAACACTACAATCATTTATTTAATAGCCCTTTCCCTTATATCAGTTGTTCAGTGCCTTCAATAAAACAAAGTGAAGTATTGATTGCAAGACTAACTAATCCAACAAATTTGGGAATAGGTTTACATAACATCAGATTCTTTATTCTGGTTTTAGCCCCTGTTATACAGGTTTACAAACAGTTGTATATATTTTCAATTTAGTCTAAACTTTATCCAAATATTGTCAGAAACCGACGAAATCTGCGGAAGAGATCGCACAGACATTTGCCACACTTTTTGCTGACCTCTACTTCAGATTAGATTTATTTAATGCCAAAACAGTGAAACAATTCATTGATATTATTGCCATAAAAGCTCATCGTTTAACACAAAAGAGTAAAAATCAAGAGTTTGTAGACTTTCTTGAAGACAAATCACAGGAAAAACAAGTAATCATTGAATTTATAAATAAATTAAAATACAATCAAAATATAAAAACAATTACTCTTTAAATGGTAAAGAAATTTGGCTTCAGTTTCGGGAAAGGACTTAAAGAGGACTTTAGCCGAAGATATCACTACTATATCAGTGACTTTGTTGATGGTATGAATTGATTGATGAGTTTATAAGCACTCTTATAATTGAATCACTTTTTAAGGCTTTGTTGGACCAAAAACTCTTCACAAAACAATTGCCACAATATTTTCACTATATTTTGCAATAATACTCCCGTGTATTGCCTTTGGGGTTAGGGATCAACACAACACCAACAATAAAATCGATGCCAGACGTGCACTCATCGGTCAAGCCATCGGAGGAATGGTGTTCTCACTCTTCGGCGGTCAACCACTGGTAGTAATCATGACAACAGCGCCGTTATGTCTATTAACAAGTGTTGGTGCGTTAATCAAAGCAATGATTCAATCAATTCCTAATCCACTTCTACCCTGAACTCAGTCTACAATATATCAGAGGACTTGGGGGTAGACTTCTACGAGTTGTTCGCCTGCGTTGGCCTCTGGAACGCCCTGTTTGTCATACTCTATGCACTCTTCGATGTCAGTTATCTAATGAAATGGTGCACCAGATCTACAGAAGAGATCTTTGGGTTGTTTTCATTCTTCGCATTCCTCGTCGATCCGATCAAAGACTGTATCAATAGTTTAGTATTCAATCGCTTTTCAAATCATTTTAAAAGACAATTGAATTCATTTCTAACCAATCCTTAGATTTCAAAACCTATTACTGTGTTAATGAAGTGGAAAAACTTCCGGACAGTAATATAACTGTGTCTTACGGTGACTGTGCTCAACAGAACAGTGTATTATTCCTGTTCCTAATGTTGGGAACGGTATGGCTGGCAGTACTTCTCTATGACTTCAATAAAACGTTTGTTAAAACTTTAATAAAATTCAAATTTTAAGACAATATTTGAATAATTTTAGTTCATATCTGAGTCAACACATGCGTGTGATTGTCACCGATTATGCCCTTCCCGTAGCTGTGCTTACATTCAGTTTTGTTGGCACTTACCTCTTCAGAGATATAAACGGTAGGAACGGATGAAATGTCTAATCAATTGATTAATACATGGATTACTTTCAGCGGAAAAGATGGAAATCAAAGACGATTTCAGGTTTCAATTGATTTCATTTCAAACACTAACCTTGGTATCAGTGTTCGTGTCGATGGCACTGGGATTTGCACTTTCATTGCTATTCTTTATGGATCAGAACATTTCTGCAGCGCTGGTCAACAACCCGAGCAATAAACTGAAAAAAGGTGACGCATATCACTGGGACCTACTAGTAGTGGGTGTGCTCAACATATTCCTGTCCATTTTTGGCCTGCCCTGGATGAATGGCATGTTACCGCACTCACCTATACATGCGCGCAGTTTAGCTGACATTGAGCCCACTGTGGACTCTAATGGAAAGCTCAGGGATGTGGTGGTGAAGAGTCGCGAAACACGAGTCACTGGAGTTGTAACGCATATAATGATAGGTTTATCACTACTTATGATACCACAACCACTGGACTATATCCCAGTGTCGGTGCTTAACGGTCTGTTTATCTACTGTGCCATTGCCTCACTCCGAGGCAACTCTTTCATCGACAGAGCATTACTCTTATTTACTGAACAGGTATTCAAACTCTTGCCTAAAGTGAACTCAATTTTGTATACATTTATGATTATCTCTATTATCAGAGTTCATACCCATCCAACCACTCCATACGCCGGTGCCCACAAAAATGGATACACTTATTCACATTTCTACAGATAATCCAAATCCTCGTCCTATGTTTTTTCGCCTTCTCTGTCTGGCCTTACGTTCAAATGGCATATCCGGTCATAATTGCAATACTAATCCCAATTCGGTCTGTATTTTCAAATCAAAAGCAATTATTTACAGAAAATTCATAATTTTATTGAAATTGTATTTCAGTTTAAAACTGATTCCGATTATAATAGAGGAAAAGTACGTCAAAGCTGTGGATGGATATCATGATTAAGAAAAAGACTTCAAAACAGTTTAAAACAGTATTCAATAAAAAAGCAAATGTTTTCTAAAATAAATGCAATAATTGCTAAAATAATGCCAAACATTAGAGGCCCGGATGCTATTTTGCTATTAGAGAAAGTAAACTTATTATTCATAGTCTTCTTATCATTAATCGATTCTTGGTCTTATCCGGATGTAAAATAATTCCAACCAAAGTTCACAGCCTCTTGAATCCACTTATTGAAGAGATTTCCTTCATTTATATCAGAAAATCTGTTTTTAATGACAAAAAATAAAATAAAATCAAAACTTATTTTCAAATAAATTCACAAAAACTTACAATTTCTCAAAATGTTTATAAAGAGATTCATCGATATCTTGATTGTAATACAAGCTACAATATTGATAGAAATACTTCTCTGGTGATATAAATAAATTAACATCTTCTTCCTTCAAAAGGTGAAGATTATCTTCACTTCCAATTATGCAGTGATCCACCAATTTCTGCCTTATTTCAGGTGCATTAAGTGCCAAATCAATAATCTGAAGATTTGTATCAATGTCATTGTTGGCTATGCTTTTAAGTATTACATCCCTTTCCAGTTTACTACCCTTTTTCTATCAATACAATATAAATTGAGTTAATTTAAGCTAGTACATTTAAAATAATACCTCAATCATTTCTAAATCACGGTTACTATAAATACTAAATGGATTGATGTCATCCCTTTCCAGCAATTGTGGCAATGAATCGATTGTTGTATTAGTCTCTGATATAACCCGGGATAGCGCTAGACTTGAGAATGATTTGATCAAAACAAATGAAGATATTATTAATAACCCGTAAATCAGATAAACTTTGTTTGACTTTCTTTTGAACACAAAATCTAATAAAAAATGTTTTTATAAATAAATTTTATATTTTATTTCTTCAATAATTATATTCACTTTTAAAACAAATCATTTCAACAATAATCCAGTTCTCATTGAGAAACAACTTTAACCAGGATAACCTTATTCGATCAATGATTTTGCCTGTTGCTGATAGTGTACTGATAGCTAACATTGTTAGCATGATAAAAAACCATATCTTTATTTGTTAATAATAAATGTAATTAAATATTAGAAATGAAAATTTATACATTATATATTATATGATGATGTGTACCTGCTTATCAAATATTCCAACAATTTCGTAAAAGTAATCTTTTTTATTTGTAAAATGCTTTGAACCAAGAATATTTATTAAAGGATTTTGATAAAATGCTGATTTAGATATAATTCCTGAATTGAGCATATTACTATTAATGGTCAAATGTTCCAAGGTTATATCCAGTTTCTACTTATAAAACTATTTAATAAAATTTAAATCAGTTTTATATTACATGATCCTGAATATTCTGAATAAAGATATCATCAATATTGGTATAATCTGTTTCATCAATATCAATGTATTTCACAATTGCACTGAAATATTTGATATTTTATAATCTAAAAAAAATTATCATGGTGTTATATCAATGATGCAAACCTATACTGAATTCGTCTAACAATCTCTTTAATAATAAAATAATAAGAACTACATAGATAATTATTAGTCTGGTTCACTATCTAAAATATAAATATTAATATATTAAAGAAAGGTATATAATCACAATTAAAAACCATCATGGTCATTAAAATAATTACCGCTGAAACCCAACTGAAAGTAATATTTCCTTTCGCTTCAAAATCATAACCAAATTTATGAACACTATTGTCGGGAAAATATTTGCCCGGAAAACACTGAAAATTTGCTTTAACAGGGAATGTAATAAAGTCCATCGTAAAAGCATATAGTGACAGGTACATTTTAAATGATACCTAATATATATATCCATTAAATCTATTTCCAATTATCGATAATAGTGTTATAAAAAACAATTGCTATTAAAGTGATTGAAGTAATATTAAAAATATTCAATAAGGATTGCATTTCACAAATAAAACTGTTATTGCATATCAAACATCATTTTCAAAATGATCTTTCTGTCCATTAGTAATAAAATTGCGGATCACTTTACTATTAATATTTAGCTTGTGCAATATCTTCTCGTTAAAATTCGTAACATAATATAATATAATTAATTTCTAATGTTTTGTTATTTTTCAATCTTACTATTAGTTTAAAACTGATTCAGATTATAATAGTTTCAAACTGTTAATGAATATCTTGATTAGAAAACCAGTTTAAAACAGTTTAAAACAATAATCAATAAAATAGCAAATGATTTCTAAAACAAATGCAATTATTGCTAAAATAATGCCAAACATTAGAGGCCCGGATGCTATCTTGCTATTAGAGAAAGTGAATTTATTATTCTTAGTCTTCTTATCATAAATCGATTCTTGCTCTTCTCCAGAGGTAAGATAATTCCAACCAAAGTTCACGGCCTCTCGAATCCACTTATTGAAGAGATTTCTTTCAATTAAATCAAAAAATCTGTTTTTAATGACAAACAATAAAATCAAAACTTATTTTCAATTAAATTCAAAAATATTTACAATCTTTCCAATTGTTTATAAAGAGATTTATCGATATCTTTGTTGTAATACAAGCTATAATAGCGGTAAAAAGACTTCTCTGGTGATATAAATACATTAATGTCTTCCCCTTTCAAAAGCTCAAGAATAATTTCGCTTCCGATAATGCAGTGGTCATTTAATTTTTCCCTGATTGCAGGTGCATTGAGTGCCAAATCAGGCAAATACACATTTGTTTCAATGTCATTATTGGCATTACTTTTGATGATTATATTCCTTTCCAATTGATTCCCTCTTTCCTAAAATAATTAAATGTCTTATTCAAGCAAGCACATTTTAAAATATTACCTCAATCATTTCTAAATCACGGTTACTATAAATACTAAATGGATTGATGTCATCCCTTTCCAACAATTGTTGAAATGAATCTATTGTTGTATTAGTCTCTGATATAACCCGGGATAGCTGTTGAATACGTTAAATATTTAGCCCCTTATTCATTTCGGATGTATTTCAGGGCAGTTATATGAGACAAACCGATCCAAACAACACCTCATCCTATGTCGGCTATCATAACGAGGACTACAGTTAAACTGTTATACTGTTATGACTGTTGTCAACAGCACTCACATCAATATTAAACAGATTTCTGACGAAAAGGTAATTTTAAAATCATTTTATTGATTGTATTTTTAAACTAATTTTAATCAACAGAACGGAGAAGTAGTCGACGACTTCACAGTCATTAAACATATTCACGGATCGGATGCCTGGGTTTGACAACAAATATAAGTCAATTGTTAGACAGTATATCTAAAATTAAATTAATCAGTGTCAATTGATATTTATATATATTTCTAAACTATTCTGTTTATATAACCAATATTTCAAACATATTATATTTTCTAATCAATTATTTGTTTAATTATAATTGATTTGTAAATAAATCCGTATTTTGATTTCAACTTGTTCAGTTCAGTGTTTGCAGTAATTAATGCAAAGTTTTGTTACGGTATTTGAAATACTTTTTATTACTTGTTATTAATATTGATTTTAAATTAATTACAAGTTTATATATTTATTAATTGATGCGGTAAATGATCAGGTTGAAATATACTAAATATAACTCATATAAACTAAACTAGATCAGTTTTAATAACGATCTGTAAAATGTATTTTAAAAACTGTAACAAAATAATTGAGACATTATTTGCATAGTATATACAGAAGAGAATGAGCACTGGTAGCAGTGATGGAGTCACTACAGTGGTCGTATAATACCACTGGTGTATAACAGTTCCCGAGCTGGCATGCCTTCCTGTGGAGATGGAGGTTGTCTCGTTAAAACCCCGGTTTATTGATACCTGTAAAAATCTCTTAGTCAGGAAAGCATCCTATAAGACGCAAAAACCAGCATGCTCAAACTTCCAGTCGATTGGCTGGCTAAGGGGGAGAAATCTCCACACAATTTTGCAATAATTAATTATCATTTATTTAAATTTTATTTTCACCCAGTTCAGTTTTATATACAGTAGATTGTTTTTTTTAATCATTGACTTAATTGATTAATAATTTGATTTAGAATTTAACCTTGTTCATTATATTTATCAAAAACATTTCAATTTGAATATAAATTGTGTTTTTTATTGTTTGAAAACTTTTTGTTTTAAACTTTATTTTAAATAATATTTTTTTTGTCATAAGAAGTCGTTTTTATATAAGTGCTGATAGAGCACCTTGGTAGCCCGCGTTATATCAATATGATAATTGTTGTTGTTGTTGACTTTGTTGACTTAATTTCTATACAAAAATTACAAAATTTTATTTTTAACAAGTTCAATTTTGTATTTTGTTAATAATTAATTTAATTGATCACTAATTTAACTAATAATTTGATTTTTAATTTAACCATGCTTGTTTATTATATTTATAAAAATCATTTCAATTTGAATATAAAATAGATATTTATTGTTTGAAAACATATTTTTATTTTAAGATTAGGTGGGGATTAGTAAGTCTTTCCTACTATAGACAGACTAAATTACTTGACAAAAGTTTAACTTGATCATTTATGCTCAAGCAACATTTTTGGTTTGTTTAAACAATAAGTTCATGTAATAAGTGTTCAGAAGACACTTATTAACACAAGTCGTTAGTGAAATAAAAAGTGTTTATCAAATGTCTGTAAGTTTTTTCTCCCAAAAGGGTTTTCAAATCAATACTAAAAGTATTTATCAATTGATAATTTATAACCTCTTGGTTGAGGTCACACACGTCTCAGCTATGCCTTTGTTTGTTCAGTGTATTTCAGTTGCCATTCAATTGTAAACTTATTTTTCAGTGAAATGATATGAATCTTATTTTTTAGACCTATATTCACATCAAAATAATTATTTTCATCTCAAAAAGCATAGAAAGATATTATACTCAAGGAAATTCAATTCAATATATTTATTGCTTTTGTAAAGTTTAAATCAAATATTATTTTTAAAGAAATAAATGTAATAGATCAGATTTCTGTATTTTATTTATTTAATATGATTTATTTTAAATAAATTTTAAAATACTTTTACATTGCTTATTTATTTCAGGTTATATCATATTTATTTCATTTTCTCTTTAACCTAGATAATATGAATTGATATAATAAAAATATATTTATATACAATTTAAGTGTCTATTAATATCTGATAGTTTAATTTCATTTATTATCACACAAATGTCCTAGTTTATTTTTATATCTCTTTGATTGCGTGCTTGAAATGCAATACAAATATTACAAAACCGTTTCCTACTTAAGTAAATACAATATAATTACCGCTCAATACCCTAACCATCACTAATAGTAGAGAACAGGGAGGAAAGGGTCACATAATTAAAAACAAAACATTTATTTGAAAGTACTTTAGATTTTCATTAATAATAATAACATTAATGCTATTATTCTGTGTTCAATGTTATGAAGCAAATGAAGTGAAAAATATATTAAATTCTTGAATAATAACTCAATGTTTTTGATGAAAGCACAAACTAAGACTCAGTTACTATGCCATCGATAATGACTGCCATATTACTGTACAAACAAGGGGTTTGTCACATAAAAAAATATTTTTATAACCTTGTTCATCAATTACTCAATTAATCTTGACTTTAGTTTTCATTAACTTTCAGTAAAAACAACTCATTTGTTGTGAAACTTATTAAACAATTGATTGATTGATAATTTTTTGGTCGGTTTGTCAGCAATTCCTTCACATTTTTGCCGTCTTTTTACACTGTTTTCTGTATTTTCATTAAAATAATCGATAATTGATTCAAAGTTTTTGTCAAAACAGTTGAAATATATTTTGAAAATGTATTTTATTTTATATATTTTTTTCGCTCTTAAATGACATAAATTAAAAATATATACAGAATTTGCATAAAACTAATGTTAAATAAATAATTTATAATTACATCAAACCCTGGGTTTAATTCTTGTCCTAAAATTTATAGTCATTTACATTGTATAAACATTTTTACACAAAATAGGGGTATATTTTTTTGAATAATATTGAAAGCAAAATGATTTGCAAACAAAGCAGGTCCTAAACCCCCTGAAAGCATTGAAGTCAAAACTCATTTATCCGACGCTGCGATTAGCGCCTATAATTACCAAGCACATCAAATATGTGTATAAATTAATGTCATTTAAAAGCTAATTGTCCAATTATTTAATGTATAAAGATAAAATCTACTTGGTTAAATTATTGATTAAATTTAATCAGGTACAGTTTAAATTGTTTGCGTCCTCCTCCACCATTAAATAGTATTAATATAAGTGTAATTAGTTCCTTGAACCTATTTCTCAATCAATAAATTAAGTATTAATTAAAAGTCCATTAGATTATTGGATTTAATTCAGAGAGTGAACGACTTTAGCGGTTATTGTCATCAATGTTAGGCTCTTATCCTATAATTGAATAATCAAATAAAAGTCTTGTGTAAAAAACAACTCAAACCTAATGTCAATGAATTGTTAAAACTCAATGAACTTTTGGCAAAGAAATCAAAATTCAAATATCTATTAATAGTTTATATATTTGTAATGATTTTAATAAAAGAAATTGAAATTCAATTTGCATTTAATATTTCATCGGTTTATTCATCAGTATATGAAAAATCATAACAAATATATTCAATGATTTTCACTGTAAACGTAATCTCAAATTGAATAAACACTGTACATAGAAATATTCTATGCCTGTGAGCACTGGTATAATAAAAATTAATGATTAAATTCTTGGAGTTTATATATTTATTGAATGAAAATGTTGGTGGGTGAAAAAACTACCAAAGGATTCAATGTAATATCAATTTACTTATTCATCATTAAACTGTGAAAGCAAATAAATATCGTGAGTATAATCAAATTTCATTAACCTGATTACAGGCTCAATTTGTCTGTAACTATAATCATTAGTCTCTTAGCACTCGACATAAGTGAATATCGTTTTCTAAATGTGTCTCAGGTTTTGCTACAAATGCTGTCATTCAACACATCTATTGCTTTTTAACGACTATTTTAAAACTCTTCAATGAAAACATGAGACGAGAAAAAAGGATGATGGTTATTTTATCTCATCTTAAGTCCCTCATTCGCGTGCTATAGTCATATGAGTAATACTTAACCGGCTCATTCAACACAGAGCAGCTGTCTATCAACTATTTGTTTATTGAAATAAACAGACTTTTAATAAGTTTTGATAAATAGATAAACAATTTATTTGTTTATAGACTTTATATTAAACACTATTGACGTCACAATAATGTATGAAATGATATTGATATTAGACATAATATACAGTGAACTGTATGACAACGACAACACAAACGACTCCTACAATGAAAATAATTTCATTCATTCATACATTCATTTATTCATTGAGTTATTTCGCTGAGGAATAAGTGATTCAATGTATTGTTTGTTTAGACATTTGTATAGCAATTCATAAATTCATTTATTTTTAACGATTCAATAATTTTCAACAATTATTCACACAATGAATATTAAAACCAGAATTTTCTGACAAATTTTGAAATTGTTTTCGGATTTTTCAATTTAATACTGAAATTCAATGTTTAGATCACTTCTGTTATACTGCTATTGAGAGATGAGATATGAATTCAGAGTTGATTAGCGATTATTTAAATTATGAAATGCTTTTATGATTTGAAAATTTTAATTGAAATCACTATTGAATTAATATTTTCACTGTTGAATAGCACGTGAAAACTCTTAGGCTATGGTAAACACCATTTACAGTGAAAAACACTCTCTCATAGACTAATCCAATGCTGTTTTGTAAAGTAATAATTAATTATTCAATGAAATGTCAGAAAATAACTTTTCATTTGCTTTTAAAACATAAGATTTAATTGAATTAATATTCAGTGTTTTATTTGTTATTCATTTTAATGATTAAATGCAAATATTTATAACTGACAGAGATGGAATATTTAATTGAAATTAAATGTGAAAGGTATGTTCAGATGAGTGTATGATTATTAAGAAGTGTTTTTCAATTGATTTCAAAATTATTGTCATTTGATATGTAATGTAAATATTAATAATGTTTTCATTGACAAGATGTGCAAAATATTTGCACAAATAATTATCATTCAATTATAATTGATTTTTCATTAATTGAATGACATTGTTGATCCCTTATCTAGAGTGCAACAATAGCCGGATCTCTTTGTTGACGCAATTGTTACAGGGTAATTTGATAATAGAGTTGATTACAACACTAAGAAAATAAAGGAAATATTTTTCTCACAAATTGTTTATAGATTTTTGACATTTCTATTCATGTGATTCACAGATGATGTGAACAATCAATTAAAATGACATGTTTTCAAATAAATCGATAATTTGTTTGCAAAATAAATGCTAAATATATTTAATATAATTAATTGTTAATCAATTTTTTACAATTCATTTCACAAAAAAGTCTTATATTTTTGACTTCAATATTGATTTCACAGACAAACGAATAGATCCTCTCTCAGTTAGGAAAAGCATATTTTATTGAATGAATTGATTGTTTAGATAAAAATTGAATGAAAATATGTCAAATGATTTGATATTTTCCTTCAGATATTGGACATAATTTAAGACCAATACTGTGAGTGAAAAACTGATAAATCATACAAAGGATTGTGAGATTGAGAGACAAGACTATACACAGAGAGACACACAAATTGTTTGTACTTTCCTCTTATCAAATGTTTTTTATGAATTGAAATATCATACAAATCAAAGCATGAAATCTGATTTATTCCGGGTGAATATAAGTAAAAATAAATCAATAATAAATCAGATATAAAGATTGAAAAATATAAACTATTTATTGATTTTTATTGCTTCAAGGAAAAATATGAACAAAATATTTGAATCGCTTTTTATTTAATAATAAGAAATATATTCATAAATACATTGAATATTGAAATAAAATAAACAACACAAATAATAATGAAAATAATTTAACCTTTCGTCTCTTATATTGAAAAAATACATTAAATTTTTGATTTAGTTTTGAAAATAATTGATTTTTTTTTCTTGAAATTCAAATAAAATATAAATTCATAATAAAAATCAATACTTTTGTGTACATTGTGTCTGAAAATCATTGATTGCTTACTTTCTCACCAAAAGATTTCACAACTATTTCGCTTTATTTCCCATTATTTTAAAACCTCAGACAATCGATGTGTTGAGTGTCTGCACGGAAGAGGTGATGATCCAGTTCTTCGCAGTGATCTCTGAGTCGCCACTCTTTACCCTCTGCTGTTGACACTCACTATTATCCTTGCATTTGATGCAATTGTCCGTCGGATCTGTCGATTGCTTTCTATAGACATTGCGCTTGAATTTGATTGACGGAAATATTAGCAACTTTTGTGCCCCTTCTCTAAACATGTCATCTCTCCAGCAATAGATGAACGGATTGTAGCTATAGATTAGGATATTTTAGATTAATAAGTGATAAGATCTAAGTAAAAATCAAAACAAAAAACAAGATAACAGAGAAAACTGGAATTAAATGCAATAAGTATATCAAAATAAATAACAATCAAGATCGTAACAAGGTTATATTAAAGGCAAACAAAGTATAGCAGAATCTGAAGATTACTATAAAGAATAAAAACTATAATAAAAAGCAATGTTTATAAAAGTGAGAACAAAATAAACATAAAAAGACAACTTCTCAGCACAACTGTGCGCTAACAGTTGTGCTAAGACTGGCCAAGAGACTACTGTCCAATATATTTGCGCTAAATTATCGTTTGGGTCTGTTATGTGTCGTAACAATTACTTACCAAACACTAGACATTGCAAACCAATGACACTGTTATTAGGAGTAAATAAAAGTGGAAATTGTTATTAAAGTTTCAAATTTGTGGACAAATATATCAAATGTTATTTGTGTTCTGGTATTTGATAATAAATAAATCAATAGAGAAGTCAACTGGGTCAATGCTCTAGGACCTAGAGTGTAGGTTCATAAACTATTTACTCAGATTATTAAACTATCATGGTGAATCAATTACACCTACGCTTGATATTTGAGTAAAATAAAAATTTATTTGAATTAATTATCTAGGTAATTAAATGTGAGCAAGGCAAACAAGTAGGAATCTATTTAATTCAATCCTACTACATTAATTTCCAAGAAATTGATTGAAATGTTTTAAAACTTTTTTCAAGTTTCAAATTCACATCTCTTGAGACTAAAGCAAGAATTTTATAATAATTATAGTGTTTTTTATTCAAATATTTTTTTCTCGTCTCAAAATTTGTGCAAATATTTGATTGAATTTATCTATCTTTTCAAAAAGTACGTGACATTCCGTTGAACTGGTAAACAGCTATCTATTCTGTTCAGGTATATTCAATAAATTACTGAAAGCCTATTAAATAGTAATATATTATTGATTTTCAATACAGAGGTCTTTCAAACTATTGTCTCTCAAAGCGGGAGACATTGAAAACAACCTACACATCAGTAATCTCATACACTAACCACGTGTACGTACTTTATGAACAAATCTATTTATGCCAAAAGCCTATTCTAGAGCACCTGAGGATCAATAGATAATAGTAATGAAAAAAGAGTTGTTTTTTTGTTATTATTATTTCTATTTATAAAATATTCTTTACAACTCTTATCGCAAACAATCACTGAATCACTGAATTGTAAAATGTTTTTGCATTTGAAAGTAAATTTAATTCAAATATTTATTCACTAAAAATCAGAGTTAGTTTTTGGCGCCTCTGCAGTGCACACACAAAATAATATATGCCAATCATATGACATACTGTTGTAGTATACTATATTTCATAAATTAAACAAACTAGCGCTTATTCACCTATAACTGTACAAGGCTAAATTTAATTGAATAAATTACTCACTACTATAAAAATCTTGAAATCATTTTTAATGAACTTGAAGTCCACGAGAAGATAATATCCATTCAATGGAAGCCTATATTAGAGGAGAATATCATTGAATAGATAGCGAAAAGTGTTTCAAATCTTTTATCTTGTGATTCAATTGAAGCCAATTTTGAGACAAAAGGCATTACATACCAGCAAACGGCGAACACGATTACTACCAGTGCCAGCATTATAATGCGTCTCCGCTTCGCTTCGGCCTGTTGTCTACGCCTGTAGTTATTTACAGTAACCGATACTTTTCCCTGTCTTTGAACAATACAACCAATTTTGATGTACAATAGGGTTGTCGTCATTAATGGCAGTAAATATTGTGTCAGAAATACTTCAACAGTGAGTAGTAGACGAAAATTGATTTTCAGGTCTGGGTATGAGACCCGGCATCGGGTTATTATCTTTCCACGATAGGGCACCTGCTTTATCTCATTGAACACACTGTGCGGAAGGGATAGTGTGAACGCCAGCAGCCATATGACTATAATTGCAATTATTATCCTATGGTTAGAGTTATTGTAATTCATGTTTGTGTTTGTCTTTTTAGTTAAACTCCATGTCCTGTGAATAGCGATCAATGTTATGGTGAACGTCGACACATAGACACAGGAGGTCTGTATGAATGGCACTAAGAAGCAGAGCACTGAACCAAACGGCCAGTCGAGTAATAGAAGACGGGCCACATTGAAGGGTATGTTGAATGCGGTCATAACAATGTCCGAACAGGCCAGGGATGCGATCAAAATGTTGGTGGTGTTGGGCATTGATTTTTTGCTGCTGAACGCTATCTTACACACCAGAAGATTACCGCACAGTGATATGATAATGATTAGCGTATAACTGCTTATTATGATAACATTACGTGCCGTCAGATCCTCATCCATAGCCGTACTGTTATTAGTGTTAATATTTGGCACAATTTGTGTCCAATTATCGCTATTCTCGGCCAATAATTGTATATTTATTAGGCTTTCATTCATTTTCATGCTTTCACTTCAATAGACAACGAAATAAATGAATAAAATATTTTTCACAACAAATACTAAACTAAACCAAACTTTTCAGTGAAAAATAGCAGAATATTCTGTGCTTTCACACATTTATTACACATTTATTAGTATAATATCTGAGAATAAAAGGGTTTTGAAACAACTTTTTATTCATAACTTAAAGAATAAGTACTTTTTCTGTTCAACAAATTTGTGGACCGATTGTCTGCTATGTCTTTCAGTACCTACTGATCCGATCCTTATATACAATGGATTGTATGAGCACTTGATAGGAAAGACACGCAACTCTTGATCTATCGCTCGCATTATAACTCACAGAATATTCTGTGCCAGAGCTTTGAGCGCATGTTTTCTCACTGAACACACATATTACTGCTCAAAACGACTGTTAATACTGTTTATCACAACTTATTTTTTTATTATCAATTCAATCATTGGAGACAAAACGTTGAGAAATAGGACACCAAGGGCATTTATTAGCATAAATTTCAATAAATTAGATGTAATTGGGGAATTAGTCAGAGATATTCAAGGTTCTCTATGTGTAGAAAATAAAGTCACATTGGTTAACAATGCACTGATTTGTAATGTCCTAGGATGAATATCTGTTTTTTCAATGTCAGACACAAATAAATCTAATTATAATTTGCTTTTCATTAAAATATTCACATATTTTATGCTAAAAACATGATTATCATTGAGTTTGAACTCTATTTTATGATTGTTGAGGGTAATATTAGATTTATACCCAAGTATTAGTAACTAGGATTTATACAATTTAGCAATTAAATAGCAAGATTAAGTATAAACTCGAATAAAAAATAAATTATACTAGTTCACTAATTATTATTTATTAATGGGGTTTTAAGTAGAGAAAGATTATCCAGCAGATTTTTTGGCAATGTAAAGAATTATATGAAAACTATTTTTAGCAAGAAAAGTAGATTAATTTTCAATCAATTTAGATCAACCCTGAGCATTGACTAACAGTAAGGACTAAACTATTTTATCAGAAACATATTATTTATTATGATCTAACTGTGCAATCCAGGCCTTTCATGTATATATTGAGGAAGAAACCCAGAAGTGAATTGAATTAGGATTTGAATGCTTTCTTTAGAGAAATATTACGCAATACGAGTGCCATTCAGTGGGAAAGGTATACAAAAGCGGATTTTCTAAAGCGCTATGAAATCTAATCACAAATATTTAGATTCAAATAATGATTGAATAGAAAAAGTGTTTTGAAGTGAAAGTGAAGACTTATTTTTATAAGTGTTTGGTTTGAATCTGATTTCAATTCAGAGTCACTTGAATTATATTCAAGTATTTTTAATACAATGTGAAATATATTCACATATTATACTCAGAAGGGCTTTTCATCAGACATACACAAAAGATGTCCTTGATTCAATTGAAGTGATAAATTATGTCTTCAAAAATCATTTTATACTCATATTCTTGATTTCATGTGAAAATTCAATCAATCAGTGATTGAATTGATTTTATTTTCTCTCTTCTTCTGAGATAATAGATTCAAGTGTTTGATAGCCGGGGAGTGTATGACCTCATAGGCCGGGGATATAAGAAATGATAAATTGATTAAAATGTGAATAATAATCAATTATTGATGAAAAAATATATATAATCAGAGTAAAACAAAATATAACTTTATTTATGACTAGAAATAGTCATTTCAAACAAAAAGTGCATTAATTTTGACATTAAAATCGATTTCAAATAATATAGTGAAGAAAGTGCTTATAAATTAAACTTGCTTCCTCAACCACCCAGCATATTTACTAACCCTAGTGTAGACGCCTGGAGTGTTAGGCTTTCCACAGCCGTCGCCAAACGACACGACACCAATCAGTCGCCAACCATTTTCAGCATGATGCATCAGTGGCCCACCAGAGTCACCCTGACAGGCGTCCTTTCGCGCACCGTTAGGTCCCGCAGCGCATATCATCCGCTGTGTTATTGGAAAGTCTTTGATAGCACTGTTACAACTGCCTGTGCAGTGGTTAAGGATTTTAATTCACTACTCATTAAAAGCGATAATTAATAAGCAATTTATATGCCGTTAACACTCACTTGTATCCCAAACCTTAAGGTCAACCTCCCTGAGCCGTCGACTCTGGCCACCCCCGAAGCTAGTGGTGCCCCAACCGGCCACCGTTGCCGATGAGCCGGTATATCCATTGTCACTGTCGGCCAAACTGATCGGTTGAATGCGTTTATTGTACTTCACATTTGACTTGAGTTTTATAACAGCGATATCATTGTCCGGATAGTTATACCTCGGGTGCACTCGAATCGATTTGACCCCAAAGTCCTGTGCATATGACTCACGTTTGCCCATCTGGTCGGCGCCCAATCGCACCGTTAGACTACCGGGTGATTCACGTTTCACACAATGCCCGGCCGTCACTATTGTATTGCGATTAATGAGTGATCCGCCACAGAATGGCTTTGACTTGGATTTCCTCATGAGTGCCGCTATCCACGGCCACCGCTTACTGGAGCTCTTACTGCCCCCAACAATACGGGTGCTATCATTGCTTGGGTTTAGTATACTTCGGTTAATAGGCATTAGATCTATTATGCCAGTGCTGTTGGTCTCAGGCATATCATCATCTCCAGTGAGCACCGGCTCATCGATCTTAAGATCTAAATCAGTGTTAATCTTATGGCCTAATCCTAAAACCCTTTCCAAACAATAGGAAGACTTTATTTGTGATAAAATGATTGCCAAACATATGAAACAAATTAATAGTTTGTGTATTGTTTTCATACTTTATGAAAACAAAAATGATCAGAATCAATTTACTATCAGTGTTGAACTGGAATCAAATAGGCCAGTTTACACAGGTTCAATCTTGTGAACATTCCAGTTTAACAGGAACATTCAGGTGCTGACACAATTAGTAGGATTTAAAATAAACTTGATACTATCGATAAAAACACTAATTATCTATTCATAAGCTAAGAGATACTTCAGAAATCAGAGATTCAACTAAATGAGCATGTTCATCTTTTATTCAGTCTCCCTGTAATACAATACAACATCAGTGACATAACAATAGTTTTTAATTTCACATCAATTCATAAATAATTAAAGTTTTTAATGATATTTAAAACAAGTATTGACTGTATTATTGAACCACTAATTACTTGATCAGTGAAACAGTTGTTATAATTATTTGAACTAATTTTGTGCATTAGTTAATAATGGGTGAAATTCACTGGTGCTCTGTTTGTAATCTCCCTGTGCCGCTCAATGTGTTGAAAAACAGTTCTGCTCATTTAATATTATTGGCAATTATCAACTGCTAAATGAGGTATAAAACTAGTTTCCTGTGTCAGTGCTTGCAGTTAAACACTTCTCAATAACTTGTAACTGCAAGTGCTTTCTATTTAAATTAAATGACCAACATTAATTTTAATAGTACACTGATACAATTAATTGAATAAATAATACTAACTTGTTTACTTAAAAGTTTAAATAGCTTTATTATACAGCACCTGTAGATTAATGTTTGAGTTATTGATACAAAATGATGTCTAGCTCTGAGATTATATTTAATGTCTTTTATAGTGTTTTAAATAGTTTATTAAAAAATTCAATATCATTTAATCAATACTATTAATGTAATTGAAGTAAGCTTGATCGATTTTCTATAAATGAAATAATATTAATACAATATTACTGTTATTCTCAAACTTTATGTTTCAGTTCTCAGGAGTTTGTGATGAAATCATTTTAAAAATATATTTTTACAAAGTTTTTCAATCATTAATTGATTTTATAATTAGTGTATTTGAATCTATATTTTTACCCCTGGGTTGTAATGATCTATATCTCCTGATAATATTAAGCATTATTAGATTTATTGATTTAAGATTAAAGAAATACAGAAATGTTTGAAAACAATAATATTTTAATTGTTTTTGAATTACATATTGTTTAGTGATTTATATGATATAATTGATTAAAATAGATTCATTATCAGAAAATGGTTGGACCCGGCTATGTATAGGTATTGATAAAACTCCCAATTATTCATTGGAAACAAATCATAGCAATAGAAACCAATGTCAGGTCCGGACAGGCGTTCAATGAATGTTAGGATTTTCAACCGATGTTTCACTGATATGATTGGGGTTTGGGTTATGTATCGGAATAGTATACCATAGGGTTTGTGGGCAGCGATTGTGATACGAGTGCTGAACAGGTTCGTCATTATTACACAGATAAATCCAATAGGTGCAAGAAGAGACATAAAGAAATTACCAAGTGGAGTTGTGTCACTCTTAAATATAATAAACAGACCAAGTTGAGATGTGATGGTTGCGAAGTAGTATATAATGAAAATAAAGCAACGAAAGAAGTGATTCAAATGTTTGGTTAATATATCCACAAAATTGTGTTCAATAATGGCATTCATTAAGAGTTTTGTATTTCTTGTGATTAAACTGAAAGCGATTTTACTATAAATTTCTTTGAATTTGTATTTTAGATAAAGTGTTGAACCAAACCATAACACAAACCCAAACCAACAAATACCAAATATTTGTGTGAGAGTTAGGAATAGATTTAAATCAAACAATATTTTGAGTAAAAATGATTGAATTGTTTTTGATTTCCAAAACACAATTGAAGTGAATATAAAAGTATTAATGAATACAAACGAAACCATTAAATAAAACATAGGTTTCATTACATAACGTGTGATAAGAAAGCATTTATTATAGGCTTGTTTGTAATGAAATGCATTTAAGGGGTATTTTATGCGATTGTATTTAATTAAATAAATCATTTCTAATCCATATAAGGTTTGTGTCATCTCTTGGTATTGAACAATATTAGAGATAAATAATGCATAACAACAGATACACATTGCTATTAAATCTAACCTTTGATTGCCTAACATATAAGTAGTGTCCATCAGTGCTGACCTCATACCCGGCCAATCAAATAGTGATAGTAAACCAAACCTTATTGTTGTTAAAAGTAAATTGATTTTAAACAACCCATTGATTATTAATCTTTGTTTGTCTACTCTATTGAAAACATAATCGTCTGTTGTCTTCGCAATCACTAAAAATAATTTCTCGAAATTTTATTTTATTAATTCAATAATCTCTTTGAAATCACATTCATTTGAACCCATTATTAAGACAATGATATTCAGTGTTAAATATAATCTAATGTTTGAGTTGTGGATACAAAATGAAATCTAGTGTTGAAATTAAGATTATATTTAATGAGTCATTAATAATGACTTTTATTGTGTTTTAAATAGTATTATTGAAAAATAAATTATCATTTAATCAATATTATTAATATGTTTGCAATAATCTTGATCGATTTTCTCTCAATGAAATATTATTAATTCATTTATAATTCAATTCTCAGGAGTTTGTGATGAAATTATTTTTAAAATATATTTTTGTAAATATTTTCAATAATTAATTGATTTTATAATTAGTGTGTTTGAATCTATATTTTCACCCAGGCCCTTAATAGTCTATATCTCCTGATAATCTTAAGCATAAAATTAAATCAGTTTAAAAGGGTTTAGATTTTGTGATTATATTTTGTTGGTTTGAATTTCAAACTTTGAAATAAAAACAAAAATTATTTATTAATTTTGTTTTCAAAGTCTGCGAACAAAAAATTAAATCTATATTTGATTTAAAAATAAAATATATTTTTTCAATTTATTCACTGAATAATTAAATATCACTGATCAAAGATCTGAGATTATGGTCAACAATGAAGAGGAAAATAGTATTTATATTTTATATATTCTTTAACCTTAAACCTAACGCACATGTATGTCATAAGAGCACTGGGATGTGACTTATAAATAAATATTTATATATTTTTGTCTTTAATTATCAATAAAAACATTTAAAGGAAATTAATTGTCAGACAATTTGATAAAAGTATTGAAACGATGAATATCCCAAGCATTTAAAACTTATCATGTTAGAAAATTTCCCTTGCTCAATTATTTATATAAAATTTGGGAATTTTGCTTAAATATTATTTATTAGATTATCTTTAATACTTTAAAATACCATTCCCTTTGCTTGAGTGCCAGTAAAATATGAGAGATATGTTTGAAGAAGAGTTGAAAAATACTTTAAGGCCATAATCAGGGCTGACCTTAGCGCACAGATAGTAAAAGTAAATCTCCCAGTCCACTCTCACTATACAAAGAGAGCACTGGCTCTCAGTTTTATTCAATAACTCATAGGATTTTAATATATAAATCTTTTTCTGCTTTTGAGATCCGAAAAATTGTTTTTCTCAATCAAACACCAGTGCTCTGGGAGTGAGTGGAAGAAGCGATTGAATGACCAGAGGATTGAGAGTTGAGGATAGGATTTGATGTGAAAAATCTGATTTTAGATTTCATTTTAAGGTTTAGATTAGATTTTTTTGGGCGACTTTTAAGTCAATTTATTTTCATTTTATTTTCACAATTAATTAGGTTTTAGTGAATGAAAATGAAAATCAGATTTCACTTCAATTCTCAGTTTATATCTATTGTAGGGATTGTTTGCAGTGAAGAAATGAAATATAATTTTCTCTCATTTTATCAAAGGATTTGATAAATGTTTTCAAAATAATTATTTTTCACTTTACTTATGGTCTGAAAGGTTTTCAAATCAAATTATATTATGTTTTTTTATTGTTAAGAAAAATGTACTCAATATTTGAAACCAATTGTTAATTGAATTGAATATTTATTTCAGTGTTTACATCAAAAATATTTATATATTTAGTTTCAAAAACACAAATAAATTGCAAATCATTTGACAAATATTTTTAACGTATACTGTATTTCAATATTCATTTCAATTGTTATTATTATGACAACACTTGCATTGAATTTAATAATCAATTACTAAACATATGAAAAGATATTTTTATATTTTAAAGATATTTTTCATTGTATTTAACGTAACATTCAGTTTCACTAATGAATAGTCAGCGCATATATACAGAGCACCAGAAGTTAATGGATTTTCACTGTAGATATACAATGTGTTTATCAACAATCAATCAAATTTATTCCGGCTGACTTTAAATTAATTAACAACAAAACTGGGGCACATTTAAAGGATAATTAAAAATAATATTCAAATTTACCCTTAAATTTATCATAAGATTTGTTTCGCCTTAGGATTACAATCAAAAACTCATTACAAGAATATCAGTGAATGAATTCATTCTTCATTTCTAATGCACTGAATATTATGCTCATTTCAGAAAATATTTGAAAAACAATAATCTTGTTCAATGGAACCATGGTCATAATTAAATACTAAAGATATCAAAACAAAAATAATAAATATAATAATAAATGAAATTAAAAAACACTTAAACATAATATAAGAGAGTTTTCATTTAATATAAGCACATAAATCATACTTTAAAACTTACATGCTCATATTGTTATCAACAATATAGTGCCTGATCTGTGTCACCAGTGTCCCGCTAAACCCTGTTATTATCTAAATACTCAATTCAAACAAATCAATGCAAAATATTTCAATAAAAACCCCCTATTGTAACATCAAAAAAGTACATAGTAATCTAAATTACGTCCTATGAAGGGGGTGGTGGTGTACATACGCATTATAACATTCAATCATTATTTGCTAATTAATTAAAACAAACTAAATAAAAATGAAATAATAATTTCTTACAGAAAGGAGCAAGGCCCATAATTGGTAAAGAAATAAATAATAATAGTTATGGATTTTTAAGGGGG